>JACEGR010000353.1:0-290308 GCA_014170235.1 Listronotus bonariensis | reverse complement strand
CTTAGGATCTACACTTTCAAAAATCAGCGTCCTATTCTGAAACACTCTGTAAAGTTTAGACCTATCCATCCAGGAAGCGATTTTTTTAAATTTAGATATCTCAAAAACGACTGCTTACATCCACTTTTATCACATACTTACCCACCTGTCACACTATTTTTATAAAAAAATCTGCATTGGCGTCCCGGGCCGCCCGCGTGGCAGGCGAGCATTCTACCACTAAACCACCGCACCGTTTAGTTATAGAAGTCGTTTAGAGCCATTATCACATCTATATCCATAAACCATAATATTTTCGCTGAATTGTCATACATATTATTATTTTTCTCTGAACTTCTTGTTTATTTTTATTAAAATATAGCCTATAACACTTCTAAATAGTGTAGATTTCTAATTGTAAAAGAATTTTTTATGATCGGTTCAGTATTTCCGAAGATTAGTGGCTACAAACTTAGTATAGATATTTTTATAAAATTTAAAGAATACAAATTTTTATTTAAAACTTTAATACAGAGTGTCTGAAAAAAGTTACACGGAAAAAATCAGGTAAATATTCATGCAATTGTAACCTACACAGTTACAATGTGTAGCACTATAGGCCCCAGGTATACGTTGTAGTAAATAATGTGCAGTAGTATTTACTACTTTTATAGCAGAACTTCATGTTACCGTTTTCAATACTACTATAATGTAGTCAAGATTCATATTTTCCTACGACCACTTGTGAAAATAGCAACAGTAGAACCGAAATTAGCAAAAATCATCTTATTAACGTTAAGTTACTACATAGTATAAGCTTTTTCTAATATTAAAAAGAGTAATAATAAAATTTCCGAAAAAATAAAAACATAAACAAAAATAGACATAACCACAAAAACAACTTTCACTGACTGCTTACTCAGTGGCACAGTGTTGTCAGGTAAGTAAATCAAATTAAAAATCTTCCTCGTACCTTTGAGGACGCACTTTATAGTGGCAGCCTTGCCGCTTGACCGTTCGACCTAAAGCGCCAGAGAAAAAACTTCTATAGATCAAATTTCTTTCTCTCTGCCTTCGTGTACTCAAACAATTAGTTAAATCTTTTTTAATCCCTTTATTAAACCTGAGGCTAATAGACACTTTATGAATCCACTTTCTTTTATCAATTCATAAATAGAGTCAGACCCTTCCGACGCTTCCAAAAATGCTTTCCATATTTTGCATGTTATAACGGACGTTTAGTAGTCGTTTTTTTCTTACTTTTAGGGCTTTAGGTTATGCATTTACAATTTTCATATTTTTTCTCAAAAATATGAGAAAAAATGTAATTTTTACTTAATTTTACATGTAATGTTCAGTTTCATTAACTCGTTTTACCCATTTTATCCCACCCAGCACCCCTTTTCACTTCCCGGCCCCGTAAGCTTGTTTACTGATATTTTTAAAAAACGGAATATTTGTGTCTAAAATATTTAAGTATCAATAATTTTTAAAAAACCCTCAAAATAGCAGAAAACTGTATTAAACTATTGCCGTTATTACCTAACCAAACCACCTGTGAAAATGCCTTTCTTACACTCGTGGGTTTGTCGCACTCGTGTGTAAATAGTCATTTTCCACACTTGTAATGTAATACACTATTAATTACTGTTGTTAGATACTATCATTCAGTTACAAAATTTAGAACTCGTTGATTTTCATGACAAAAAATTAATGACAAAAATTACACTTAGAACGTCAATATTAAACATATTTAACACAATTTTTGCGCTACACTCTTATAGCACACAACGCTATTCAATTTTTTTCCGTATAGCTTAACTGTTTCAGGACCAGGTCATGTTAGAACTTGTCCCGTATTAAATAAAGATAATAACTCAAAACCATCATTTACGTGCTCTATTTTTTTCTTATGTCTTCAATTAATCCAATACTTGGGCAAATTACTAACATCATAACAACATTTCCATTGAATCTTTGGACAATTATCCTCCGATCATTCCATTTGTCGCTGTGGTATTGTTTAGCTTCCATTTATCTGCTTAAATCAAGAGAGGCCTTAAGTAAACATTGCCATTTGTATTAAACATACACATCCATTGTGGCTCTATCATTACGGAGAAAATTGAGCAATAGATTATTTCTAAAATATTGGCTGGGACCGAAGCTGATCAATACAAGGATATTAGAGGCGTTGAGAAGCAGAGCGGACCATAACACAAATAAAAAAAATACGTATTTTTTTATAGCTTGGTAGTCATTTATGTAAAAAATGCATAAAGTAATACCTTTTGACGCATAGGAAGTTTGACAGCACGAGCCGTCAGGCGAGTGCGTCAATCCCATAAATAAAAAAAACACTTTATGCATGTGTTGCATACAATATTTTTTCTATGGCCGTTTAAATTTTTTAAATTAGGTACCATTTCAAGATGATCTATTTATTTATACTTAGGTATTTGTTATTTCAATTTTGTAGCACGACCATTATATTGCAACACAAAATCAGGGTCTTTTTTTATCTTTATGACATCTCACGAAGGCTTATGCCTAAATACCAGTGTACCGTGAGTGCCGGGTTACTGGATGTTTAACCCAATATTGTCGTGTTCCGTCAACGTTATCCAAGCACTGAAACATGCAGTTGCATTTCACAGCACCTTTTAGACAACGCGGTAGTGCCACCACGGACGTTATTTTTAAATAACTACTACCTAGAAAGTCTACTTTCTTTTAAGAGACAATAGTTTGCTTGTAACTATATACCTATATAACTATTATTTATTTAAGAATTTTAAAAAACTTTTTGTAGAAATAATACCAAAACACTATTTTTTTAATTTCTGAGTGCTCCAAATTCAGGGTGAGTGAAAGAATAGAAAAGTGTTTTACTCTTTTTTTTTTGCTCTTCAAAGATATGTAAAAAGGGAGGAAGAAAAGATAAATCAAGTCTTTAAGAAAAGAATAAAATGAGGTGAAGACATTTTTTTGCTTTCAAAATTTTTTTCTTCGAAAGGCGGGCAAAATTTCGCAATTTTCCTCGAGACGGCCCTGTGCCCCCCGAAAAGTTTAATGACCGCCCCTGATTCGCAAACTGGTATATTTTAAATTTAGTGACACATGAACTTAAAACAATAATGGCGAAATCAAAGGCATCTGGACTTTTAGTTTAGCTAATGTTAATGTCGCAGGCAAATGGTTATGTTAGGCAAATGCCTTCTGCCTAGGCAAATGCCTTCCGCCTGGGCAAATGGTGCTTTTTATTTTTAAATACTATTTGCCTAGTCCAATAGCATTTTATTCTATTTGCCTAATCAATTTTTAGGCAAATGGAAATAGAAATATTTTCATAACCAGATGGACATACAAAACTGTCACATTGGGGGTCCTGGTTAGTTTAATCTTTTTTTTTTTTTAATTTCTTTATAAGGCAAATTCAAAAAAAAATATTATTATCCAAAACTAACCATGACCGCCCCAATGTGACAGTTTTGTATGACCGTCTATAGCAATTCGAATCAATTAAATTACACTGCTTTTGCTTTTCACTGTAGTCTGCAAAACACACTGTACCCCTAATATGTTATCAAATATATCATAGTCATTTTCCTAACAAGGACCACGGCAAATGCATTTACCTAGGCAAATGGCTTTTAAATAAAAATTATTTACATCGATTCATTTGCCCAGGCAAAAGGCTTTTGCCTAGGTAGAAACCATTTGCCCAAAATAACCATTTGCCTGCGATATTTATATACAGGGTGAGGATTTTAAAGTGTTACAATGCGATATCTCTAAAATGTGTTGCACGATTTTAACAAAAGTTGGTATGGGTAACAAGTAGCAAGGGGGACATACTCTGACGTAGTACTTAAATTTTTACCCCTCCAGTTTTTGACGGGTGGGGGTAACTTCAGAATTTTAAATAGAAAGGTGTAGTTTTTTCTATGAAATTTTAATCAGCATAAAAAACTACATAAGTGTACAAAAAATTACTTCATTTGCTTTACTGGTTGCCTAGTAACGAATTTTTAAGGAAATAATAAACGAAACAATAAATTTATTAGAATATTTAAAATTAACGCTGGTTATGCTTCAAAAGGTGTTGAAAGTGGCCTCCGTTGACTTCTAAACATTTCAAAATTCTTTTTTGACAGGAGTTGCGCACACGATTTAACATGTCGGCAGTTACTAATGTACAAGCTTGTCGAATACGGTTTTTCATGTTTTCTGGTGTGGTTGGTGCTGTAGCCATAACTTTTTGTTTTATAAATCCCCATAGAAAGAAATCTAAGGGGGTCAGATCAGGACCAGGCCAGTTTACAGGACCACCTCGCCCAATCCACCTGTCTCCAAATATGTAATTTAGAGAATCTCGTACTTGCCGCGCAAAGTGTGGTGGAGCACCATCTTGCTGAAACCACACTTCTTCGTGCCTAATTCCATTGTCATTTAGAAGCTGCGGCAAATTGTTATTTAAAAAGTTATTGTACATTTCCCATTTAGTGGGCCATCAAAAAAATGTGGGCCAATTACTTTGTCTGCAACAATACCACACCAGGTATTCACTGCCCAAGGATGCTGATTTGGCACCATCCTAATCCAGTGTGGATTTTCAGCTGCCCAATAGTGCATATTGTGTCTATTGACCTTAAATTAAAAGCAGAAAATTAATGCGAATTGCAATACCAAATGCAAAAATATCCTAGTGGCAAATAAATAGTTACCTGACCACAATTAGTAAACGTAGCCTCATCAGAAAAAATCACTTGTGTTAAAAAAGCATGATTTTCTTGAATCTTCATCCTTAACCAGGTACAAAATGTTACTCGATTTTGAAAATCCTCGCCGTACAGTTCTTGGTGAAGACTAACGTGATAAGGGTGAAAATTGTAGGAATGTAAAATAGTTAGTACTGATTTTTGACACATTCCCGAATCTTGAGCAAGTTCTCTGGAACCAACGTGGGGATTTAAATTAATGGCGCCCAAAATTTCAACGGCCATGTCTTCACTGGTTTTAGTTCGTCGCCGAATTCTCTTTTTGGCACGAAGGTTTCCAGTATTGCGAGCTCGGTCTTCCAGCCTCTTAAATGCCATGTGGGACTTAGGAATAGCAGGAAACCTGACAGCCAACAATTGTGCAGCTTCCCGGTAATTCTTCCTACATTCACCCAAAATTAATAACATATTGATCTCAATGTCGTAGTTTTGCTCCATATCTGAAGAGATCTGAAGAGAGACTATAGATATTTTTGACACAAATGTCACTACTTGACAGAGTAGGTCGTAACCTAAGTAACTACCAAATGCAACAATTTTCTGCTTACATACATAATTTTTGACGAAGAATAAACTAAAATTTTTAAAATAAAAGTTGATTATTGATAAGTATGCAACCCGTAAAGCAAATGAAGTAATTTTTTGTACACTTATGTAGTTTTTATGCTGATTAAAATTTCATAGAAAAAACTACACCTTTCCATTTAAAATTCTGAAGTTACCCCCACCCGTCAAAAACTGGAGGAGGTAAAAATTTAAGTACTACGTCAGAGTATGTCCCCCTTGCTACTTGTTACTCATACCAACTTTTGTTAAAATCGTGCAACACATTTTAGAGATATCGCATTGTAACACTTTAAAATCCTCACCCTGTATACTGTTACATTGCATAAATTCATATATACTTAAATTGCAGTAGGCAAAGAAACAATTGAAGATATGCTTTAAATTGGTTAGGCGAATTCATTAATTGTCAATCATGACGCAAATGTCAAATATTTTTAGAGTATTCGTAACTAAAAAGCTAAAAATTTAAAACAATTTTAATTTAAATATTAGTTAATTTTTTATTTTAAATTTTAACTTAAATTTATCTTGACAACGGTGGCAGAGTTGCCACCGAAACGTCGTTTTTTAATTAGATTTTTTGGGTTTTCGGGGTGCTCTTTATGTTAACGATAAAAAACAGCATTTTTTCTAATGGTCGTGGAAAAAATCTATTTATCGGGGCCAGAGTGGACTAAGTAAGGTACCACTTAATAATAATTATTCTTATTTTCCCTGATAAATAAGTTATATGTTATAGAAAATAGGTGTTAACGTTTTTTTATTAGTGAAATATACTAAGTGACATAGAAATCCGAACACCCAGTTTAAATGGTTTTATTTTAATAAAATTTTGTATAAGTACTTAATGAAGCATAATAAGTAAATGATAAAAATTTCAAAATGATTGCATTGGTTTAAAGCCCTTTTACCTTTAATAATGTGTGGATTCACCCCGATGTGTTACGCATTCTCCAACGCGCCTAGGCATGCTTCTGATCAGGTCAATGTCCTCCTGTGGTATCTCATTCCAGGCAACCACCAACTCCTCTCGAAGTGCTTCTAGAGTCTGAGGAGTACGTTGCAAATTGAGCAATCTCCTACCCATCATATCCCACACGTGCTCAATTGGGGATAAGTCGGGAGATCTTGGTGGCCATGGTAACAATGTGACATCATTACGTTCAAAGAAGTCTATTGTGACTCTTGCAACATGTGGTCGGGCATTATCTTGTTGGAAAGTTGGATTTGCCAGAGTGTCAAGATAGGGTAAAAGATGGGGTTCTAGAACTTCTTGGATATAACGCTGCGCGTTCATGTTACACACACACTAACCACAGTGTCTACACTTCTTTGCACTCTAACTGCAATTTCCCGAAAAGAAAGTCCAGCTTCCCGAAGTCCCACTATACGGCTCCTATCAAACTCACTAAGTTGACGAAATCGTACAGGTCTTCGTACTCTAGGCATCGTAACCAATCGTAAAGAATGTCAACAATTAAAATCCGCCAAATTTGGATCTTTACTGCGGCTGCAATATTCATTTTAGATCATTAGTGAATTTAAAAAAAAAAACAGTATAAAAACCGGAATGTCGAACTGATAAGGCTGAAAATTTTATCAATTGTTATTTACAGTAAGATAAATAAATTCTCTAAATTTCATTAAAATAAACCCATTTAAACTGGGTGTTTGGATTTCTATGTCACTTAGTATAGTTTCCTCTGGTTCATAAACGCCTTGTTTGCAATTAAGTCATTTTATAGGTTTATTGTTATTTAATATACACAGATATCGCTGTGTAACTATTTTTCTTGCAGCAGTTGTTCTATTAAGTCATACATTATACACATTTATTTTGGTTTTTAAAAAAGTTTTTACAGTTTAATTTTTTTTCTTTAAGAATTTTTTCTCAAAATGTACTGCTGCAATTTTTTTTAATAAAATGGTTTTTTTAATTACTGAATTTTCTAAAAACTTTTTTATTTTACCTTTTTGACCATCACGAAGATACGACGCGGCATTGGTTTGTCATTTACAGGATGTTCCAGAATTATTGGCAATCTCTCGGATTCATATATCATAAAAAAGTATGAAAAGGTTCCATATTTTTTTCTAAAGCTGCTTATTGCAGAGATATATACCCTAAAGTGGTCCCTATTTAGGGAATGTTAGATTTTTTCTTACGATAGTGCTGAATAATAGGTTTTAAATATATCAAAAAATTCGTGCCAAATTGCAGATCTTAATTTTGAAATTAAACCATTCCCCACAACAGCTAAAGTGTTAGGTAAAATTAACATGGAAGAAGTTTCCTTATTACTTTTGAATTTTTTAGGTTATTTACTAGACTAAAAACCAGTTACAAACAAAGTCGGTCTATATAAGGTCACGACATTCGGCCATATTGCTTTGACGTGTTATGACATCACATCTCCCATTTTTCGGCCATGTTGTCCAGTGCCGGAGATATACAGTTTATTGTATTACAACCGTTTATACAACAATTATTAATTATTATTAAGTTGTAAATTCTTTTACTTTAAATAAAAAACATTTGGAATTACATCTTTCAACAAATATCACTACCACAACAATGCAAAATGAAATGAGCAAATTTTAGACGCCACTGGATTGATCATCAGATTTGATTTTACCCAGTCTTACCAACTTTTCTCCGTGGAGTGCCCTTCCTTGCGTCCCCGACCTCAAACCGCCTAAATGTTGAGGATATGTCGCAACCTTATAAATATAAAGTAACCTTGGTTTCAAAGATGCCACAAGCGTCATACAAATAAAGACGGCAATCAATTATCGCTGTCTAAACGCGTCGTTTACATTGTGTGCGAGCAACAAAAAGGAGAATAATTAAAAGTGAGACAGAAGTGGTGACGCCGTGGCATGCGAAAACTTCTAATAAACGAACACATGGTTTTTCCTGTTGCAATCTTGAGTTTTTCCTAACTTAATTGGTTCAAAAATTATTTGATGTCAAAATCTTTAAAAAATTTCGAATATTGACGATTTTCGGCATCCAATAACTTTTAAACCAATTAAGTTAGCAAAAATCATAAGAAATCTTTTTGTAAAGCGTAAAATTTGCAATAGGAATTATTAAGTGTCGATATGATCCGCTCATTTGTGGATAAGTCAAAAAATTTTAAAGTAATAACAAAACTTTTTCCATGTCAATTTCACTTACCTAACACTTCGGCTGTCGTGGGCCGGGTTAATTTCAAAATAAAAGGTGCAATTTAGCACATTTTTTTTTGATATACCTGTTTGAAACCTATTTAAAACTATTGTGATAAAAACCATTCCCTAAATAAGGACCACCCAAATGGGTCGTTAAAGTTCACAGCTATAAATCGGTTTTTCTTAAATAATTTTTGAGTTAGTTAGAGTTGAAAGTTCTTTGTTTGGAAAAAACTAAGGATTTAGCCACAAATATTACTAATAACTATTAATTCTGGATTTGTTTTTGACATCAGGGTTCTATACCATGAAAAAAGTCCCTTGTTTTTATGGGATTACAAATAAAAATTTAAAAGTTTCAGTCAAAACGACTCTGTTACAATTCCAAAGAACTACGAACTTAGAAATAAGAAGTAAAGAAAAACGAGAAAAAAACAAAATAAAAAAGGGTCTTTTAGTAGCATAAGTAAGAGCCAAGGGGCCAGTGTTTGCTGCAGTTATGTGTATGTTTAGCATTTGAATGGGCATTGGTTGCTTTATTTAAAATACAAGGTAACTGAGCAACTGTTGGAGGATATGAACTTTTACAAGCGCGGCCACTAGTCAACACTTGCGATCGTGGATGGTTTTCGCCAGTGGTATCTTAAAGAAATTTGGTATCTGGACAGTTTTTCGAATGATAATTGTTCGTACAACAGTTCTTACAAACGACATGTTTTCGAATGGACAGTTATTCAAAAAGGCAGTTCTTTAAATTGTCAGTTTTTTGAATGTGTTATTTTTCGAAAAGACCATTTTTCGAAATACATATTTTTGTTATTTTTAAACATGTTTACTTATTTGTTTAATCGGTGCAGTAATCCCTTTAATTTTTAAGAAAAGATAGACCAATTTCAATTCTTACAGTTCTTTGTAAAGTAATGGAAAAATTCATTCACAAATTCAAAAGTATTTAGAAAAACACAAAATTTTGCATGACAGGCAGTATGGATTTTGCCACAAAGATCTACAGCAGATCTTCTTTCCTTCATATCACACTGCTGGAATATGACTCTTGCATTTCTAGGTGAGTCCCAGATCGTTGCTCTTGATATATCCAAAGCTTTTGACCAGGTCTGGCATGCCGCACTTCTTAATAAATTTCCCTCTTATGGTCTCTAACTAAACTCTGTACTTGGCTCTCTAGTTATTTATCTGAACGACGTATATCAGTTATTTTAGGCGGTTATTCTTTAAGTCTTTACCAAGTAAATGCTGGAGTGTATCAGGGCTTAGTTCTGGCACCAACGTTGTTTCTTCTTCACAACAACGACCTTCTCTCGATAGTACCCTTTACTCCAGTTTTCAGGTTCCTAAACCCATCACTAAACCTGACTTGGAAAACAAACGCAGAGCGATGCAGATATCTCTTTCGCAGGATCTTAATTTAATATTGGATTGAGGCGCCAAAAATCTCGTCCATTTTAATGCATCCAAAACACAATCATGTTCCTTGTCACGAAAAGAGTCATCAAATACTCATCCTCTACTTATGAGCGGCCAAGTTTTACAGAGCAAACACACCTTCAATCTTGTGGGCGTCACATTTGAAAGTAACCTTAACTGGCATAAACACATTGTATCTATAGCCACGGCAGCTTCAAAAAAGCTTGGATTTCTCTTTCGAGCCAAAAAGTATTTTTCCGCTTATAACTTATACACTTTATATGTGTCCCAAATCCGACCTCCCTTGTAATATTGTTCTCATATCTGGGGCATGGCGTCCCCCACAACCCTAAGCATTCTTGATTCTATTCAAAGAAGAGCTATTCGTCTCATTAATGATCCTTCACTTACAGAAAGGCTTCCCTCTCTTGCCCATCGTCCGGCTGTGGGGGATTTATCGCTTTTTATAGGTACTTCCATGGCTTGTGCTCTGAAGAATTGTCCAGTATAGTTCCTCCACTCTCGGTTCTCAACAGAGAAACTCGTGGTTCCGCGCGTATGCATTCCTATACGGTCCAACTGGACAGGCCCCGAACCTCTCACTTTGTTCGTTCTTTTATCCCTAGAGTTTCTAGATTGTGGAACCTGTTGCCCGCGGAGGTCTTTCCTTCCCCTTCCCCAAATCTTCAAGTATTTAAGTCCCGTGTCAACAAACTCCCTCTTACCTCGCTTAACACACCCACGGTACGTTAGTATTTAGGCTTTTAGTCTTCGTGGTTTGTCCAAACATAAAAAAAATGCTGGCGTATTTTTTTTAAATATTTAACACACCGTAGTTCAAAAACTAAGACGTTTAGGACATATGTTTATATGAAGTTTTTTCCTATTTTCTGTTGTAGAATCCCGTAGAGTTTGTCGGTTGGGTTACTGGACAAAATGTATGTTTTTAGGTAATTTGATTGAAATGGATGAAAACTTTGATGTCTATTAGTGCCTAAATGGTGAGGTTTATCGACTTAAATAAAGAGTACCTTATTTTTTAGGTTTTAGATTGTCTATAAAATGGCGCCCCCAGCTTTGCGATATCTATCAGAATAAAAAGTTATCATGTAAATAAATTTTAAGTTTTTAGGTAAAGTACCCTCTGGCGTTATTTAAAAAAAAGTACTCAAATTTTAGAATCTGCAAAGCTCGATTTGTGTGCCAAATATCAACTGGATTGGTTGAAAAATAAATGCAATATGGCAAAAAAACCAAAATAAAAATTGAACTTTGACGGCTTGTAACTCGAAAACGAATGACATTTAAAAAAATAAATATATGAAGCTTCGTGATCGATTTTTGAATTACCCTGTATGTCACCAGCACCAAACAGTACCTTCTAGCGGGGGCAAATAAGACAATATGTACTATTATAACAGTAAATGATAAAAAAAAACATTTTTTTGTTTACTCGACAATATTGGTGAAAAAAGCAAACTCCTCCGAAGTTCTGGTAGCGACACAAGGTACAGTTTAGGTCCGTGGTTGCAACCGTGCTTCTTGTCCTACTCGGAACCATTATTCAGACTGAATCTACATACTGGCCCAGACAATGGTGCTTGATTTACGCGAAACATTTTAATTCCCGACATAATGTCTCCTTGATTTGTGACATCGCGATCGAAAACATTATCGAAGCCGACATAAATCAGAGCGGAACAGACACAAATATCATAAAAATTGATATTAAAATGACTAAAAAGGACCTTAACAAACTGAATTTTTCCTTTGTATTTTAAAATGGTTTTTTTGTTTTTATTTTGCTGCAAAAGCTCTTGTCAACTTGAAAAAAAATTTGATTAATTTTGTGCTTTTTTATGCAGGGAAGCTCGTGACGGCTATATTTTAAGCATCGCGGTAGTGCCGCAACATGTTTTGATTTTACCTGTTATATTACTTTAGTTGTTTTACGAATATCGGCCAAATTATAAACTTAATTAAACCTATTAAAAATAAAAAAACCTAAAAGAAAACTCCCTAAAAGCTCAAATCATATATATATATATATATAATTTGAATCTGAAATTATGGCTTTTGTGTTTTAAATATATATATATATATATATATATATATATATATATATATATATATATATATATATATATATATATATATATATATATATATATATATATATATATATATATTTAAAACGCAAAGCCATAATTTTCAGATTCAAATTGGTAAAAATCAAAAAGTTATTTAAGATTAAACTTAAACAAAAATTTTGTACGTCCGGTTTTTTTTTTGTCGAGCAAAGTACAGAGACAAGAATGAGACGAGCAACTAAATGTAAATAAATTATCCGAGAGAGAGATAGCTGCTGGGCCTTCCTTGTCTTTCTTCAAGGAAGGTAAACGCAGATGGCGCGTGAGTCGACTTTATCGTTTGCCCGCCAAATTCAAATTATATAGCTGTGCTATTTTTGCCCTTAATGTTAGGTACTTGTTTTTGTTTCCTATTAATATAAAATATTGGGGTTTAGTTCAATAATTACACACACCTAATTAAAAATGTCATTTATTTGGTTTTTATAAAGATATTTTCTTACAGATAACCATGTCAATATTACCTTAAATTATCTGTTGAAAAGCACAAATTTAATATATACACTGTGATCACTAATAAAAGTCAATATTCAAAGTCCAATTAAAGGTAAAAAACCACGAAACACACAATAAATCACAGAAAATGTAAACAAACTGTCCAAATAAATCGGCCATTGAAAAATATCAAACACAAATATCGAATAACATTTCGGCGTGACTGCCTGCGGCAACGTTGTCAAGTTAAAAATATTCGATTCATGGTATATTTTCTTTCTCTTAATTAGATGTGAGCTAAAAAAGGACATTAAAGTTTATATGCAGAAATTGTAAACAACTTGGCAAACAGGGCAACGCGATGATTGCTCCATCTACGATAGCCTGCCATGATGAAAGACAAAGACATATTTATTGGAACTTGCGTTAAACCAGAAAGAGATAAATACAATGGACAAATTGTTAGAACCAGTTACTCGTCTCATTGTTGCCTCTGCAAAGTACATTTTTTTTTAAAGTCAAGTTTAGATGGAGGGCAACTTAACAGCTCCTCCCCGACCAAATGGTCTGGCGAATACTTAAAGGAGGTGTTTTAATTGTTAAAGTGAAAAGTATTATAATCTTATGAACTTGTGACAATAGCTATGTTTGCATTAAAAGAAATGTAAACTTTAAGATAAAACGATCCCCTGCCAAAGTTTTGAAATACTTTTAATTAGTGACATTTGCGACGTCATATCACGAAATAATGTCACACGCAAATATGGCTTTAATGCAGTATAGTGGTCATTCGTGAATTCGATAATTAAAAAACAATCTTGGATGTTCTCTTAATTTAAAATACAGGGTTAGGCACCTTTTAGTAACCTTTAGCTTATAAGAGGATGAACTAGAATCGCCTGTTTTTCTTTTTTTTTAGTTAGGCTATGTGCTGCAATGGCAACAACGCCTTAAGCCCAGTTTATAAGCTTGCGAAATGCGATTTGCGAATTGCGAATCGTATTCTGATTGGTCCATTTGTAACGAAACATTCGAAAGTCGTTAGAAATTGACCAATCAGAACACGTTTCGCGATTCGCAAATTGCAATTCGCAAGCTTATGAACTAAGCTTTAAACACAAATTGGCATATTGATGGTCTAGTACATAAATTTTGTAAGTGTATTTTTTAGAAAAAGTAAGTTGTATACACTAACATATACTTAAAAAAAACTTTTTATGCACACAAAAGTAGAAAATAAAATATTTTTAAAATTGAAACTGCCAGCTCTATTTTCTAATCGTATTTAGTACTTTTAGACTATAATTATGGCAATTTTTTAAACATTTGTAAACTAGACCATCGATATTTCTTCCATGTGAAATCAAAATTTAGGATCTACGATCTCATGCGTAAAGGAACTTTTTTTAAAAGAGATATTAAGCGATTGCTTCTTTAATATGTAAACGAAAAGGTTAACCGAATTTCTGGATAACATTAAATTTTATATAATGGGCTTCATTTTGTCCATTCAGATTTGCTTAAGTCATTTTTCACTTCCTTTAATTTGAGAATAATTAAAAATATGTTTTTCACACATTTTTTAATTTAAATTTAAAATATTTCTTAATAACAGCAAGATTAAGACGTAAAGCCCCGTTTAAGGTTGGTATAGTACACGAACCTTGCGTGATCCAAAAACATAAACTCTTCTCGCAAAATTAGACGTTTCGGACAACAAACGAAGGGAAGTTGACGATTAGTTGTTACGTCTACGATTTGCATTTGCTGAAAGTGTATTTATATACGTGAATTATTTACATAAAAAGGCCACGAACGCCAATTACTACAGCTACATGGGGAGTGCGCTTATAGAGGGGAACCGGTAATGAAAATATCCATAACGGTAACGTTAATAAAATGTTAATATACAGGGTGATTCAAAAATCAATCACGAAATTTAAGGGGGTGATTTTACTTGACAAAATAAGGGTAGAGCTTTATATAATTTTTTTTCAAAATGTTATTCGATTTTGAGTTACAAGCCGTCAAAGTTCAATTTTTATTTTGTTTTTTTCGCCATATTGCATTTATTATTTAACCAATCCAGTTGATGTTTGGCACACAAATCAAGCTTTGCAGATTTTAAAATTTTAAGACAAAAGTCTATTTTTTAAATACCGCCAGAGGGCACTTTACCTAAAACTTAAAATTATTTACATCATAACTTTTTTATTTTGACAGATATCGCAAAGCTGGGGGCGCTATTTTATAGACAATCAAATACCTAAAAAATAAGGTACCTTTTACTAAAGTCGATAAACCTCACTGTTTAGGCACTAATAGACATCAAGTTTTCATCAATTTCAATCAAATTACCTACATACATACAGGGTGTCCAGTAACTCAACCTACAAACTTAACCAAACGATTCTACAACAAAAAATAGGAAAAAACCTTTTTAAAGATATGTCCTAAACGTCTTAGTTTTTGAACTACGGGGTCTTTCTTATTTTCTGTTGTAGAATCGCCCCGTAAAGTTTGTCGGTTGAGTTACTGGACACCCTGTATGTATGTAGGTAATTTATTTGAAATTGATAAAAACTTTGATGTCTATTGGTGCCTAAACGGTGAGGTTTATCGACTTTAATAAAGAGTACTTTATTTTTTAAGTTGTTGATTGTCTGGGCGCCCCAGCTTTGCGATATCTGTCAAAATAAAAATTGATGATGTAAATAAATTTTAAGTTTTAGGTAAAGTGCCCTCTGACAGTATGGCGGAAGTGCATAAAGTGATTTTAAGTTTTTTTTGGATGGTAGGTTTCAGGTCATCAGGCTAGTGCGGCAATCCCATAAGTAAAAAAGATAATTTGTGAATGTGTTGCATACTCAGGCGCGCAACTAGAATTTTAATTTTTGTTTTATCTAAAAAATGAGACACGGGACCAACACCAAACATTTACCTGATACACTTTGGTAAAGAAAATTTTTATTTTGAAATTTGCGAAAATTTTTTTTTTTGTGACACTTTCAGATGCCTTTATTTACAATAGAAAGACAGATATTTTTGTGAAAGTTAATATTTGTCAATAAAATTTGGTCAAAGTTACAAAAAAATATAAATAGAAAATTTGCTTTTATAATTTTCGATTTTTTCTGGGGGTTTTTTCTTTACCAAAGTGTTACTCCAAAGGCCAATATATATATATATATATACCACGACTCGATTTTGACTGTCTTTAAAGGGAGTAAAATACTTTTTATAATGCATATATATATATATTTGCGTACCCTATAATCTATTAAACACGTTTTTGAACTTGTTGACTAGAACAGGGCTTCCCAAACTTTTCCCCAGGGCATTGCACTGTCGTCTCAGGGGCGTCGCGTGTTGATGCGAAAAAAAATATAATGAAACTTTTAAAACCTTTTTAAGGGGGTTTCTTTTGACGAGTCTACAACGAATATTCATACCGCCATATATGGAAGCGGCGCTTTAGTCCGGCCTGTCAATTTCATGTCAATCGGCCTTATGGTTTCGTGACTGTAACACTTTGGTGGATGCATTGGATTTTTGGCATAATGTTTTAAAATTGCATGTAAAACATGATGGTTAATTTAACTGACATAAAACGTGACGCGTTCTCTCATTTCGACACCCAAAACATTTGATATTGACAGGCCGGGCTAAAGCGCCGCTTCCATATATGGCGGTATGAATATTCGTGGTAGACTTGTCAAAAGAAACACCCCCAAAAGGTTTTTAAAGTGGTATTATCATAAAGTAAATTTCAATACTGGCTCAAGGAGTAGGACGTCGTAAGACAATTATAAGCTTCCAAAGCGTCACAGTCCAAATAAGTTTGGGAACTCCTGGACTAGACTAAGCCATCAACCGCCTCCTGCGATATCTCCCCAATGTTAAAATCCAGAAAGCCGGAATATTAAAAACATAGAGACCGACCGGAGCATAATACAAAATGCCCCGTTTTGCAGGTTTAATTATTTTCTCTGCGAAATAGTAATTAGGGCAAAATTAGTAATTGAAGAAATTACACAGGCCATCAATTACTGTCTGCTGATTACAAGACAAAAGCCTTTATGAAATTTATCGTCGACAAAGTGAGTGGCTGACTTCATGTAATATTCGCTTAATTTTATTTATGAGAATAAATAAGTGTGTATAAAAGAAACAAACAAAATATTAATATCTTTAAGTGTGCTTTTTGGAAAAAGGAAATACTTTTTCTAATGTTTTTGATATGGTAGGAATTCCTTATTTCTTTCTTGTTATACCAATATAATATTAAAAGTAGCTATATGTTCAGTGGATATATGTTTTTGGTGTCCCAGGTAGTTTATTTCAAAGCTTGAAATATTAAAAATTTTTGGTTTTAGGTATACAGGGTGTTAAGAAAGTCGGCTGTCAAACTTGAAGAAACAATTTCTTTCATGATTTGGATAAAAAAATTACCAAAATATTATTTGGCTTTTCTCCAGAATAAAGATATTTTATAAATATTTTAATACAAAAAAAACTTTAAAAATATTTTATAAAAAATCATCAAACACTCATCCTTTGCTTATGAGTGGCCAGCTTTTGCAGAGCGGGAAACATTTAACCTTGTGGGCGTCACATTTAAGAATAACCTTAACTGGCATAAACACATTGTATCTATTGACACCGCGGCTTCAAAAAGCTTGGATTTCTTTTCCGAGCCAAAAGTATTTTTCTCCTTCCAATTTATACACTTTGTATGTGTCCCAAATTCGACCCTCTCTGGAATATTGTTCTCATGTCTGGGGAATGGCATCCCCTACAACCCTCAGCATTCTTGATGCCATTCAAAGAAGGGCTGTTCGTCTTATTAATGATCCTTTACTTACTCAAAGACTTCCTTCTCTTGCCCATCGTCGAGCTGTGGGAGATCTATCGCTCTTCTATAGATACTTTTACGGCTTCTGCTCCGACGAATTATCCAGTATAGTCCCTCCTCTTGCAGCTCCCAACAGAGAAACTCGTGGTGCCGCGCGTATGCATCCCTATAAGGTTCAATTGGACAGGCCCCGAACTTCCCATTTCGTTCGTTCTTTTATCCCTAGAGTTTCTATACTGTAGAACCTACTGCCAGCGGAGTCGTGAATTGTCCAAAGATAAAAGAAAATAATAAAGGGCTATTCTTCCCTTGCTGCAATAGTATAATAAAAATAGCCATGACTTTAAGAGAAATATATTAATAAATTATTTAATATAAAATAATTAATAAAATTTAAGAAAAAAACTTACATAGATAAGGTTGCCACCACTAGACATAGGTTTAAGGACTTTTGGTCGACATTATTTTATAATAATCTAATTATCAACTAAGTTCTTAATGAGGCTGCCAGCAGTGGTAGCGAGTACGTGGGTGCACGGGGCCAATGCACCCAAAAAGGTGAAATGTATGGGTGCAATGCACTCATATGAGAAAAAAAACAACTTTGATTTTTTTGTTGTTGTTTTTTTAAACTTTCTGCTATTGGGAAGTAGATATGGAGTAAAATGTATGTGGGGTAAAGACCTTTTCTTTGCGTTTCAACTTTTTATTAGGTAAGAGCAGAATACGTGGGTGTGTGAAAACCTTTAGCGTTTTTTTGCTCATAGTAAATAAGTAACTTGGTTTTTTCAAGAAGTAATGACTTTTTTTCTCTTTAAAATTTTTTTATACATGGCACCCATATCAAATCTTAAAACTTGCCGCATCTGGTTGCCAGGCGTCAACTGATCCTTTGGACCTGCCTCAAAAACGTAAAAACTTTCCATTAAAAACTACTGATGATGAGCATTATCTTTCTTTTTAAAGTTTGTGTACTCTGTGTATAACGTGTCCAACAGATGCATAAACAATAATAAGAGATCAATATGCAATAGGGCCTTTATTTTGAATATGTTTCATTTATTTGAGTAATGCCTTCGTCACTTATAAATAAAAACTTTTTAAACGGGTAATAATACCCCACCTACAAAACTTCTTTTTTTTCCATACAGTGCAAGTGTGGGATCTGTTCTAATTTTAAACGTGTAACTACCGTTTCTGTGCCATAGAATCAGCCAGAACTATTCTTTCTCTGGAGCAAGAAATACTTTTACGGCTTCTGCTCCAACGAATTATCCAGTATAGTCCCTCCTCTTGCAGCTCCCAACAGAGAAACTCGTGGTGCCGCGCGCATGCATCCCTATAGGTACGGTTCAATTGGACAGGCCCCAAACTTTCCATTTCGTGCGTTTTTATTCCTAGAGTTTCTAGACTGTGGAACCTACTGCCAGCGGAGGTCTTTCCTTCCCCCATATCTTCAAGTTTTTAAGTCCCGTGTTAACAAACTTCCTCTTACCCTGTTTAAGACACCCACGGTACGTTAGTATTTAGGCTTTCAGCCTTCGTGGATTGTCCAAAGATAAAAAAAGAGTCTTTTAATCCTAGAGTTATATTACCCATTTTTTTATTGCCAGACACTTTTATTATTGCTAATTATACAGTCGTCCCCCATCTAACTTCTAAACCGTTGGGTATATTTTGATTAAACTTGAAACGATAATACATGATTAAGGTATGCATTTTTGACATATCAGTGACAGCTCTAAATGTCAAAGTCACAGCTGGGCGCCAACGCAACCGCTACCGCCAGCCATACAGCCAATGATCTACCCAAAGAGGAGGGAGAACAACATATCAAAAAATCAGCCAACCTAAAATTCTTGTTTTCCCGACGTTGGTACCTCCCGGACTATTACAATTGTTTGGCAATTATTAAAGTTATACCCGTATAAAAACACCCTATAAAAAATTCCACAAAGCTCTCAAAACAAAATAAAAAGCGCCACAGGAATGTGAATAAAAACCAAAGTAAGCCTTTTCTTTTTATATACATTTTGCAAGTTTTTTTATCTTTCTCTGTCTGAAAAAGTCCACTTTCTCTAAAGTAATCTCACAGATGGAAGCCATAAACCTATATTACTCGGGAAAGACTTTTCTATTTCTTTTTCCCGTCTTATAAAAATTTAATATTACTTTTGGACAGTAGCAGGGGGCGAAAGGGTGAATTTAAGGAATCGTATATAATATTTTGTTATTATTTTATTTTCTTTATTTTTTTCGTTATTATAGTTCGGGATCTTTTTGGTTACAAATTTTATTTGTGTCTACAAATAAGGTATGTTATCAATAGGAGTTTTAGCGTAGGTCGATGTTTTTATATATACTAAGGCTGACAAAAACCGGAAAAAACAAAACCGGTTAACCGAATATTTAAAAACCGGTATTAAAAACTGGTTTTAAAAACCGGTTTTAAAAACCGGTTTTAAAAACCGGTTTTAAAACCGAAAAACCGAAACCGGTTTTTAAAACCGAAAAACCAAAAACGGTTTTCAAAACCGATACACCGAAACCGGTTTTTAAAACCGAAAACCGAAAACCGAGAACGGTTCGCAAAACCGAAAAAGGCTTTTCTAAACCACAGTTAACAGAAAATCGGAAAGTAATTATTCTCTATTAATCGTTTTTGCGTTGATTACGGATTTGCCCATGAGCTGTGGTGTTAAGTCATAATCATTATTCATCCTAAAATATTCTTCAAAAGAAATTGGTTAAATATAAATAAAAATAAAAATATAACATCCCTGTTAATAAAATGCAAGATTCTAAAAGGTGATGTAAAAATTCCATACATAAATACATAATTTATTTTTTCCTCTTTATTTAAAATTGGTATTCTATTTTTGGTGTTTTTCTTGGTTTATTGGTTAATAAAAAAACAGAAAAGGGAAAGTGATGATTTTTAAATTTTAATTTTATGTATTATTATAGTAAGTTGTAGTTTTTATTTTATAATACCATTAAATTTCCCCCTTTATTTCAAACAATTCTTACTAAAAACATTTTCTTCTAAAATGTGCCGTTTTCTGGTTATTTGCCTGTCTAAGGTTAAATCAACCACCCTGTATAATCTGTCAACCAATATCCGATTTTACAAAATGAACGGTTTTTCTTTTTTAGATATAAACCGCAATCAACCAAAACCTATTAATTGATATTCGAAGAACCGCTTTTCGATTTTAGTCCGATTATCCAAAAAAACCGGTATTTAAAAACCGATTATCCAAAAAACCGGTATTTGAAAACCGCTTTTTAAAACCGGTTAACCGATATTCAAAAACCGGTTTTTCAAAACCGGTTAACCGTTATTCGAAAACCGGTTTTCAAATACCGGTTAACCGGTTAACCGAAAAACCGGTTTCGGTTGCCCGCCCTAATACATACAATGTGTAGAGTGTCTCGAATTGCTGATTTATACAGAGTGCATAGGTTGTACAGGTGTGTAAAGAACCTTATGTATAAAACACTTTTTACAAATAGGTCCTCCAAACCACCAAAAGGCATCTATTATTAATTACCACGTTAAAGCCATATGACCATGCACAGAATCCATCTTACTTTTTGCGCAAAGACCATGCGTCGTATAATATTTTAAATAAGTACAATAAGTAGCAGCGGCTAGTTATGGCCAATTTGGTGAGTCAACCCGCACCATAGGTAAAGATGGGTCCAAATTTAATTCATTCTGAAAGCAATGCCGCCAAGTACACAAAAAATGATAAAGTTAAGAAACCCTTTTGTGAACAATGATTTATTGCAGCAAAAATATTTACCCCGACGAGTTTCTAGTACCACGTCACGTGCCACCGGTTTTATAGTAGGCAGAGGCGAAATAAGAGAATTTTTGTAAGTAGGTGATACGTGTTTTAGCAATGTATTTTTTATTATTTATCTAAAAATATGAAATCAGGCTCTGTCCGAGGCTATGTGCATTCGAAAAGGTTTCTTTACTTTATCATTTTTTGTGTTCCTGGCGGCATCGTTTTCGGAATGAATTAAATAGCTTAGTGACTTATTGTTCAAAAATGGCCCGATACTTCGGTTTTGAGTAGAAGCAAATGCTTTATACAGTGAATAAAGTATGTCAACATTAGTAGATTTTTGAACAGACCCACCTCAAAAAGTCCTGCTGGCACCCCCACCTCCCTCTCAAAGTTGGTTAAGGGCAATATCTTCTAAACGGTAAATGATAAAAAACTGATTTTAGGGTCGTTAGATAGAGCATAAAATTCTGCAAAATAGCAATACTAAAAATTTTTCTTGATTAAGTAAAATTCTACAACAAAAAAAATGTTAGAGGGAGCATCCACACGGCATATATCTTTCAAACCAACCAACAAATAAAAAAATATAGGATATAAAAAATAAAGGCCAAAGTTTTCCCCATCGAATGGTGTATAACATTATAATATTATATTTTAAAAAAAAAGCTACCAGTGGCGTAGCGTACAAAAGTAGCACTACACCAGTATAATACCTAAAAATAGAAATTTTTAATGTTATACTTTTAATTTTTTAAAAATGTTTTACTTTAGTTTTATTAATTTATAATTATTTCTAATTCTGCATACTTGTAATAATAAATATCAAAATCAAGACGTGTGGATTGAGTTTGGTACTGGTAAAAATGTAAGACATATTTCTTGTATCGAAATTGCTAAAAAAATCAATGAAAAAAGTCTGGCCCTTTCTTTTTTCATTCACTAACCGGTTGCGATATCACGTCCTCCTTTTATGGAAAAGGAAAAAAAAGTGTTGGGAAGCTTGGGAATCTTTTCCGGAAGTTACAGCTACTTTCATTGATTTATTGCAGCATTCAAAAAAACCTTCATCTTGGCAATTAAGTGTGATCTCAAAATTCGTTGTAATCATTTACGATAAACATTCTGATAGTAGCAACATTGATATTTGTCGAATGCAACTTTTTGTCAAAAACACCGAACGGTTGAGAATTTACCCCCAACAATGAATGCTTTAGCACTTCACATTAATCAATGCATTTATCAAGCAGGATTTGTTTGGGGTAATCTCTGCCAACCATGTCTTCCATGTCCATCTGAATGGGGATGGATTTTAGAGAATACTAAAATGACACTACTGTGGACCACTTTAAAAAATGAAAAAATATCATCTGATACACTATTAAAATGTAAATGTAAGATTTGTGGCACAAATTGTAAATGTTTTTTAAAAAATTTAAAATGTACCAGGTTATGTTTGTGTGCGGATGTTGTAATTAGGTATTTTAGGTTGTGTAATAATGTGTTTGTTTTTTATTGATGTTATATACAGTGTGTCCCAGGATAGATGTTACAAGAGGACAAATTGAACAAAAATTTTTAAATTTTAAAACCAAATTCTGGGCAGACCGGTCGCATGATCCAAAACTAATAAATACAAAACTCTACTTCAATGGTATTAAACAGGGCGAGTTAAAAAACTGACAAAAATATGTTTTTTTACTTAACGTGTTTAACTTTAAATTTTGACATAAAATTTAGTTCTCTACAACATTTACCTATACAATTTTGTTCTATTTTTAAAAATAAAGGTACTTTATTCTTGGTCATTTTCATATTTTTAGTTATAACTTGCCCTGTATATTACCAATTCAAATAAAAAATTTTATAAATTAGTTTTGGACCATGCGGCCAGTTTCGCAAAAGGACGATTAAAAATTCCAAAATTTTTGGACACACTGTATAAGCCATATTTGTTGTTATCTTTATAATAAAAAGTTACTATAATACTGTTGTTATTTATTTAAAAATATAATGAATCAAAATATAAAACAAAAGAAATAAGTAAATAAAATGTAAAGTATAATTATTAATTAATAAATCTAAAGTGAAAAATAATCTTTTGAATTTAATAGAATAACATTAAATATTTCTATTTCTAGGTACTTTACTGGTATAGTACTAACTTGGTACGCCACTGGTAGCTTTATTTTAAAAGATAATAGTCTAAATGATAACTTTGTGGTTTGTCGTTTATGTTTTGTTTTTTTTGGTAATGGTTTGAAAGATATATGGTAAAAGGGCGACTTTTTTTGTTGTAGAGTCTTACCAAAAAAACAAAAATATTATTTTTATTATTACTAATATGCGCAATAAGGTAATATTACCAATTATAATAACTAAAGTGAGAAATATTCTGAAAAAATAAAATAAAAGTATAACATTAAAAATTTCTATTTTTAACTACCTACTATACTGGTGTAGAGCTACTTTTGTACGCCACTGGTAGCTTTAATTTAAAAGAAAATAGTATAATGTTATACATCATTCGATAGGGAAAACTTTGGCCTTAATTTTTTGTGTCTTATATTTTTTTGTTTGGTAGACGGTTTGGAAGATATATCGTAAAAAATACCTTGTGAATGCTCCTCTCCAACTTTTTTATATTGGAGATTCTTACGTAATAAACAAAAATACAATTTTAATTATTACTATTTGGCAGAATTTTGTGCTCTATCTAACGACACTAAAATCAGTTTTTTATCATTTACCGTTTAGAAGATATTAGAAAAAAACTATATCAATCCCATAACCAACTTTGAGGGGTGGTGGGGGTGCCAGCAGGACTTTTTGAGGTGGGTCTGTTCAAAAATCTACTAATGTTGACATACTTTATTCACTGTATAAAGCATTTGCTTCTACTCAAAAACCGAAGTATCGGACCCTTAAGTCACTAAGCTAAAATATGGGCCCATCTATAAAAACTAGCGTTTAAAGTTCTATTTAGACCTTTTATTATGGGTAATTATTCAATTTTTAGTGATAATATGTTAAATAGTAAAACAAATAACGGGTTAAAGTGATTTTATAAAATTTATTAATTAATAATTAAACAAATATTAAAAATATTAATATATTTAATAATGGTTCAGGTTGACCCATCAAAGTGGCCACCACCAGCCGTTACTGCCAATAAGTTAAGTGTTTTTGGACATACACCTACACCTTCTTGAAGGCAAATAAAGAAACGTAGCAATTTGGCGTTGATCCCAAGTAGTTAAATTAAGAAATTAAAAGTAATTTCCTGATTATACTATATCAGCTTTAATGAGGAGAGGGTTTCGTTCCAGCCCTTTCTATTTGGTATAATTGCAATCGTTTGTCTAGCCGGTAGCTTGGTACCATTTTATTTGAAGGCATCCTAAATGTGATTTGTCTGCTTGGTCCTTATCAACACAGGCTCGGTGGGCTTGTAGTTTTCATATGAGTGCCAGCGCCAAGCAAAAAATTTTTGATGAGCAAAAAAAATGGTCGTCAGTTTCACATTCTATTTCGTTATTCAAAACAAGAAATTTTGGAAGAATAAAGAAAAGTAGTATCCCATTACCCAAATACAAATTTGAAGAGCAAAAATAAAGTCCTCAGCCACATAAATACAACAATTTTGACTTTTGGAGGACAAAAATTTTACAGTGTTCATATATTTATATGGGTGCATTGCACCCATACATTTCACCTCTTTGGGTGCATAGGCCCCCCTGCACCCACGTACTCGTGGCCACTGCTTTAAATTTCTAATATGTGTTCCTTTTTCAGGAGGTATAATACCGCTTTCACTTCAATCTGATAAAGTATGTGCAGAGGCAGTGGATTTAGTAGTACTTCTTAGGTTGCAGTAGATATTCTACGGCCTTAGGGATTAGAAATATTTGAGGTTTTTGGTATTAAACTTTTTAAAGAAGTTCTCGATGGAGAAACTTTATAAATAACAAATTGAAACTGAAATTAATAAATAAGTATTTTACTATATTTAAATGTATTTTCTAATTTTGGATTGTATTGACTTCTGACTCGATGCAGTACGACGGTGTAATCACAACAAGCGGTGGTCAACGTCATAATTGTGTGGATTTCATGAGTTTTCGATAAATCATTTGAACGTGCCGATTGAAATTGCCTTTATTTATTGGAATTTACAACAGTGGTCCAATATAGCAACCGGTAATTATCAGAAAAAAGTTTATTTTTCATGATCAATAACTGGTTATACATAGAGAAATAGTAAGATATCCGTGACGTAAATGTAGGGGAATATGAAATGATCTTAAAACTGCACTATATTCACATGTGATATTACTTGGGCTTCTAAATTAAGATACAAAATTGTATTGGTGTGATAATGGTTGCGGCGCTACACCATTATTTGCAGAGCTTCTTCCTGATCCCTGGGCTGCCTCGTGTTTCCCTGACTAGCTCATCCCTCTTTCCTTTCTTTCCCTGACCATGCCAGAGTCACGCCTTAGCTTTGTCGCGCTCCCGTCTGCGTATCTCAAGGTCATGCGTCATGTACTTCGGTAGGCAAATCAAAGTCCGTGACATAGTTTTTTTCAAAGTCTGTAAAGGAATATGCCGGCGATGGACTTGTCGGGATCTGCTCTTTGGCCTCCTTGACCACCTTTGTGGGGCTTTTAAAAAATATGCCGACACTTGCCATCGACTTTAAAGATGGATGGTGATTGAGAGAGTTCTCCCCAACAACCCTGCACACACGGTCCGTCTGGCAAGTGCCCTAAAATTTTTCTATATCCCCACAAAGTTCAGTTTTATTTGTTGGCGACAATTTAGGCGAATGACAAGGCGCGCACTTCTGGGGACTCTGTACATTTTTGCCGAAACTTGCCAAGCGTTCAGCCAGTGGGTGTCGGTTCAGGGCCTCATACCCTGCAATCTGACACTCACGCAACTGCCGGCAAGTTACGGCATCCGGCACAGCGCCCTCATTAAGTTCGCCGAAATCATTCGGCTGGCTGGTATTAGTATTCATATTTTCAAGGTTTGTGACCTCATTAAGATCTATTAGATATTTTTCTAGACCGTCCCGCGTAAAATAGACAGGTTTACCGGCTGAATCCATGGTGGGTAGATTCGCACCTAAAGCGCGGGCCGCCCGCCGTCGGCGTTGTGCCCCACGCTTCAAGGTATAAAATTTAGCCACCATCGTATTCTTTGTAATCTTCTTTCTTAACGTTGCTGTTTACGCCCCCCTCTGGCATAGCCCCTTTCTTTTCCCCTGAGTCCTGTCGGCTGGGCGGCCCTCTAAGGGTGCTGCGGAGCCAATGCTGACTGGCTTCAGCAGCAACAAAGAAAAAAGGCATAAAAATACCTAAAAACAACGGTTTGTTATTATGTTGTCATAATCTCAGTGCATGAATTAAAAGTGGGCCAATTTTCTAAAAAGGTACAAAGTGTGAAACTTCTACAAGCTTCAAAAGATCCGGTAAACCGGATGTTACCTTGTTCCAACTTACAACTTTCTGAAACAAAAATAACAAAACAAATAAATAATTTTACGTTAAAAAACTATGACAAAAATAATTTTTAATTAATTATCTACAACCAAGAAAAACAAAGAAAATTTACTGACTTTAATTTGGCCTTAAATAAACAAAGAAAAAAGGAATGACTTTAATTTTAATCGAATAAACTTTCTAAAAGCACTCTGACAATATCTCTACAAAACCGCACACCTTGGTGATAAACCCGTATCGGTCAAAAGATGTTACTCTGAGGCTGACCAAGCTGGAACTGATCGATTCCACAATAGTGTATGTTTTATTAAATTTATTTTGATCAACTTTAGTGCATTAACTAAAATTAAATAAAAATAACTGTAATGCGCTTTCTTACTGTTCAATCCATAAAAAGTTCTGGCTAGTTCTGTTGCACAAGAACCAAACAACCAAGACCAGTTACTATAACTTTTTTCTCGATGAAATTCAGAAACAGAACTCATTAAAACTAACTACCAGAACTAACCATAATTTTAACTAAATGGAATTAAAGGTTTTTGACGGTTATTATTAATTTAAATTAAAAAATTGGTAATAACATTAACATCCCAAGCAGCAAGCTGACGTCTTATTGACGTCTCTTTTTAGTCTTAAAGATGACGAAAAATTGACGCATATACTTTTTTGCAAAAGCTAAAATGATATGATATTTTATTTAGTGAAATTATATTACTAATTATTAGGAAAAAAATAATTTAGGAAAAACTCCTTAGTGCTTTCCTTGCACTGCAAGGTCGCATCTCTCGGGACACTGGTCAACCTGGAGATGCATATTTTCACATTAGCCGAAGGTGTTTCTTTCATAGCTGATTGAGATCACCAACCGCAGCCCGTTTTCTAACTATTTCGGTTCTCATTATTACGGTGTAAGCGATAACAACAAGTTCCAAAAATTCCTATAAGAAGCGAAGATGTCGATAAACATAGTAGTTTATTGTCCATTACGCCATCTATTGGTGGTGTGAGTTTTTCCTATTTCAATTTTGTAAAATTATTAGTCTTATTTTTCTGTTATATGATATTTCGGTTGGATTTTGACACGGATCATATGTCACAAAATGTTTCTGGTGGGTTTTCTAAACATGACGACATTACATTTTTATGAGCCAGTATGACAAAAAAATGACGTCAAAAAGACTTCACTTCAACGACGTCAAAAACACGTCTTATGACGACGTAGTCACGTCACAGCAAGAGTCAACAAAACTCGTTCAGTTCAGTGAACAATACCTTTTTTTTTGTTCTAATTTATAAACAACGTTATTTTAAACCACTGTTATTGTGCCAAATTGTTTATGCGTATGCATAGGCCATTTTTGAGTGCGCTTTCACTCTCGATGGCGTGAAAAGGGAAAATAGAGTATCATTTCGCGGTAATTGATCAATAATTAGTCATTATAGGAAATGTCGTTTTGATTTCAATTTAAACAGACGCCATGTCAATCGGCCTTAAAGCTCGTTTTATTGCAACAAAATTTGACATATATTAATTGCGTAATTGCCACTGATAGTGTCTCTGATAAGTGCAAATTTTTTTCACTTCTATTCTTTTTCTTTATAGTTTCTACTCCTGTGGCGCTTAAATTTTTAATTGGTAAAGCCATTAAATTTTAATGAATTGTATTATTAATATTTTCGTTTAAAAGGACTACACTTAAATAAATTATAAAATTATAACATTATAACTGTTTTAAAATTTTTAGATTTTTTCAACTTTTTTGTAATATTAATTTATTTTAAATAAAGGGTAATTACTTCTTTAATTGTAATCTGCAATAATTAGAGTACTTTAAACCGTTTAAACGATAAAACCAGAAAAATCAACATTTGGTACGTCTCTTGCATACATAGTTCGAACCTACAACATTAGCTTCAATTAGCAATCAAGCTTTCACCAAGTTAATGCTGGAGTGCCTCAGGACTCAGGTCTGGCACCAACATTATTAATTATAATTATTAAGGGGTATTCTACTTGACAAAATAAGGGTAGAGCTTTATATAAAGTTTTTTTTTTAAATGTCATTTCTTTTCAAGTTACAAGCCGTCAAAGTTCAATTTTTACTTTGGTTTTTTCGCCATATTGCATTTATTTTTTAACCAATCCAGTTGATATATGGCACACAAATGGAGATTTGCAGATTCTAAAATTTTAAGACAAAAGTACTTTTTAAAAATACCACCAAAGGGCACTTTACCTAAAACTTAAAATTTATTTACATTATAATTTTTTATTTTGACAGATATCACAAAGCTGGGAGCACCATTTTATAGACAATCAAAACTTAAAAATAAGGTACTTTTTATTGAAGTCGATAAACCTCACCGTTTAGGCACCAATAGACATCAAAGTTTTCATCAATTTCAATCAAATTACCTACATACATACAGGGTGTCCAGTAAGTACCTTATTTTTTAAGTTTTTGATTATCTATAAAATGGCGCCCCAGCTTTGCGATATCTGTCAAAATAAAAAGTTATGATGTAAATAAATTTTAAGCTTTAGGTAAAGTCCCCTCTGGCGGTTTTAAAAAGTACTTTTGTCTAAAAACTTTAGAATCTGCAAAGCTCGATTTGTGTGCCAAATATCAACTGGATTGGTTAAAAATAAATGCAATATGGCGAAAAACCAAAATAAAAATTGAACTCTGACGGCTTGTAACTCGAAAAAGAATGACATTTAAAAAAAATTATATGAAGCTCTACCCTTATTTTATCAAGTAGAATCACCCCCTTAAGTTCCGTGATCGATTTTGAATCACCCTGTATTTCCTGTCTTTTATCAGGGACTAAGTGATTTTGCGTTTGGAGAACTAAAAGTTGATTTACCCATTACCAATTTGGGGCCACTGTATTAGTTTTCTTTCAAAATTTCCTTCAGTCTTTTTTGTGCTTTTTATTCCAATAATCATAAACATATCGTATAGTGATACAACCACAACCGAAATATACAATTCCTAATTTTAAAATATTTGAAAGGTCTCTTATATTGTATCTTTTGGGCGCGGGTATTCTTTTTTGATCCCTCGGAAGCCAATATTCATTTTAATCATAAATTTCCGTTCAATTTCGAGCTTGAATGACAAATTTGGCATCGAAATGAATATTTTCCCCGAGTCTATTGATTTCTGTATACTTTATATTCCTTTGCTTTTATTCTAAAACCGTTTATTGCTTAACAAAGTATGCCTATTAATATGCATTGGAATTTTGCTGTTTTCAATTTAAATTTTGTTTAAAGTCCACGTTTTTGTTTTCGTTTTTAAATTTCGTATTTAACAGGCCAAGCTTAAGTTGAAGGAAATAACTGTACAGTGCGTTCAATCTAACTTACCCACATTGTAAATGTCTATAACTTTTTATTTTTTAACCTTAAAAAAATGATCCAAAAACCAGTTTGCACTGTGACTTATCTATTTTTTTTTAATGGATGGTAATTAGTTGGGTACTCGCCAAAAATGAAATTAAAAGTGATAAAAAACCAAAAAAAAAAAAAATAAAACAAGTAAAAAGATACTTTAAAATTGACGTTTCGGTGGCAAATCTGCCACCGTTGACAAAAATAATAAAAATAAAAATTTACTTCATTAGGTTTTAAATTTTAATATTTTTTGATTTTTAGGAGATTCTGAATCGTCTTTGACATTAAATGTCAAATATGTTTGTTTGGTTATAGTGTTATAGTGACAAAGATAACTGGTTGCTGGTGTATTTATTGTTTATATTACAAAAAAGGTGAATAGTTAGTTAATTTTTAGTCTTCCTGAAGATACTTCAGTATCAAGCAAAGGCAACCAAGTGTTATTTAAATTAAGTGAAATTAATGCTACACAATTATCTTTATTTAATAATATATACGCACTTTCTTTGATTTTACGTTTTTAGAACAAGTTTCCTTTGCTAAAATACTCGAAGCATCCCAGTTTATTCTATGATTGTTATCAAATGCGTGTTGGCAGATTTTTGATTTATGAAATTCTGTGTTTTTAATGTATGATCTGTGTTCTTTTATGCGTTTGGCTAATGGTCTACAAGTTTCACCTATATAAAACTTAATGCATTCGCAAGGTATTTTATAAATGACATTTTTTGTATTTTCATTTAAGTTGTATGGTTTTGTTTTTGTTAATTGAGATCTGATAGTGTTTTGTGTTTTAATTAAACGAATAGCACATAAATTTAATATTCGCATAATAAAAATTTACTATTAAATTTTTATTTTTTATTATTTGTATTCAATTTATCTTGACAACGGTGGCAGATTTGCCACCGAAACGTCGATTTTAAAGTATCTTTTTACTTGTTTTATTTTTTTTTTTGATTTTTAGGACTTTTAATTTCATTTTTGGCGAGTACCCAACTAATTACCATCCATTAAATGAATCGCCCAAACTATAGAACATATTTTTTTAAGTAAAGATTACACAAAACAATGTTAATAATGAAGTATACTGACATTACTAACTATTTTTTAAATGGGACACCCTGTATATAAAGAAAATTATAAAAATACTATATTTGATATGTTTATCCTTAATAGTTTCTAAATTATTACCATTAAAAAAAGTAAAAATATAATTTTCAACATATCTATAGTCTATGAAGGGTAGAGGGGTTGGAGTACCATCTGAATGTATTAAAAAGTGTCCATCGAAAAGGAGCCACTTAAGGTGCCGCCACAGTGGCCACTGAAGAGGTTTTAACCAATGAGCATGAATTATTAGAGTGAGATACAAAATAAAAAAGTAAAGAAATACTAAAATCCCTCCACTGGCTACTGTGGCGCCACCTTAATCTGATTCATTCCGATGGACACCTTTTAGCTTGCCCGCCATAAAAGATGGTCCTCCTCCCCTCCACTCTTCATATTACAGTCCAAACTTAGTCTTGTAAGTAGTTATAGTGGACATTACAAATACATAATATTTTTTAGCTTTAATTGGTCATATTATTTAAGAAAGATATATCAAATGTGGTATTTTTGTAAAGCGCTTTAAAACATTCTTTTTATGGTGATATAATATACAGGATGTCCCTTTAAAAAAAGTAAGTTATGTCAATATATTCTGTTAATAAAATTGTTTTGTGTAATCTTCATAACAGAAAAAAACTTGATAATTCCCTGTACAAGTTGGTTTTTGGATCATTTTTTTAGGTCAAAAAATAAAAAATTCTAGATATTTACAATATGGACAAGTTAGGTTGTCTAGTTGACATAGAATAGACCGGTTGACCATCCTCTGTCCACCGGTGGAGCTTATTATCCTAAATTCTGTGACGTTATTTAAAATTTAAGGATCTAGCGCAACGCATCATTTAGAGCGTGGCAATTACCATTTGTCAAACGTCAAATGTCATTTGTCACGTGTCATATGCCAAAAACCGCGATCTGGAAAATTGGCGTGGCGAAGGAGTGGGGTCGGCCAAGGTAACCGATTGACTACTACTATAGACTTCCAGAACAATGCTAAATTGTTGGTTATCAGTTTGGACGCTGGCTTGGCTGACTTTATGGAGCGGCAAATTATACGTACTGTTTGCGTGTACTCGATGGATACCCGCTTCATAAATTCCACGAAGCGAGCGTCCTAGCTGATGACCAAAGATTTAGCAGTGTTCTGGGAGTCTATAGTAAAACTACAATTGTCTTTGGTTCTGCATAAATTACTTATAATTTTAACAGAAGTTACAAAATTTGCCAATGATTAAAATCTATATCAAACCAAAGGGCGCCAAAACCCTGAGGTTGGTTGACACCAAGATCGTTTGACTAGGTAAGGTTGCCTCATTACGTCACATATGTACCGCACTGCTGGTTCCTTGGCGCCAACTAGGATGTCTAGATGGATAATACTATGAGGGCGAAAGAGCGCGATATACAATTTTTAAAAATCAGCTAGAATAATCATTGTTAAATAATTTATTAATAGGAAATAAAGAAATTACGGTAACAACTAGAATTAACAGTATTTAAAAGTATTTCTTTAATATTGACAAAAAACACAAACTACACTGTTAAAAACTTCATTAAATAATGAGCAAAATACATATGTGACGTATGGTCCGCCATGTTGCAAGGCTTACGAGGCAACCTTACCTAGTTAAACGATCTTGGGTTGACACCAGTTTATTTAAAAAGAATATTTTAAACAAGTGAATTTAAACCTTTTAAGGTATCGTCTCTGTTTAAAAAATTGTAACAAACTTTTAAATTTAAATTACTTTAAATTGCATGCAGTATAAAAAGTTAGTGCCTTTCAGAAAGAAAAAAATATTGAAGTAAACACATGGGTCCAGCAACAAAACGGTTCCCTTTTTATTCTTTAAGTTACTGCCTTGGGCAAACTTATTTTCTTCTTTGCTTTTAATGTTTACTTACAAGTTTCAAACAAATTGCCCAGGAAAAGGTCCGCATGTTTTACTTCGTTCTTTCTCATATTCTGTTCTATCTTAAGGGTCCTTATGCTAAATTTACTTCTCTTACAAGTTCTATAAGCTGATAAAATAAATTACATTAAAAACATGCGGTATATAATAGCAAAATTTTTTAACTAGTTCTAATACCGCCTTTACATAAAACACACTACCGCGGTAGTGAAAAAAATTGGGCAGGGAAGTGGCGGCATTTTAAAAAAGTCAAAGAACCGATGAAGATAGGAAAGGGGAGAGAAGCAATAAGTGTCATACGTCTTCATTGAAAAATGATACACACCTGCGACTTGTAATATACAGGGTGATCCCTAAGTAATGGGCCAAAATTGAACTGAAGAATTGTGACGTTAAAATATTGCGATTTGACTAAACTTACCTTAGTACAAAAGTTGATAATAACTGAGATACAGAGTTAAATTTTTCCAATAATATTAAATAAGTTTTAAGTATTGAAATAACACTCGGTATTTTAAATTCTTTTCAAATAACACCCCCACCCAAATTTATATACAACACAATATTCCAGCTGTAAACGAAAGTAATCAGGGCGTTTCCGTCATATGCTATGGAGTTTAAAAAAATGTTGTATCATTAGTTTTTGTCGTCTACAAACTTTACTCTAAATAAATATGTGATATTTTGCCTCAAAATTAAAAAAAAGTAGTTTACTCCCAGGCCCGACGAGAGTGCGGTAATGGTGGTTTACAATTACCGAGGCCTCGAGTGATTGAGTGGGAGGGGGCGGACTGAATAAGGAAAAGGGGAAGCAATCTAAAGAATAGACCTTTAAATAGGCTCTTTGTTTGCTGAATATGACATATAAACTACAGTTTTTGAAGAGGAAGCCCTTTTTTTTGCTCTTTAACTTTTTTAAGAGTAATTTTTGAAGAGAAGTAGGACTTTGGAGGAAGAAAGGAACTTTTTTAATGGGGGCCCGTGGCCCGTAGCTTTGATTTGTACCAGGGCCCGGCACGGCGGCCCTGTTTATTCCTGTAGCAAAATCAGGATTTTCCTGTTTTTAGAAAACTGTATACAAAAACAATGCTCTTCTATTCGTAGAATATATTTTTACAAATATATTTTTATCAAGAATAAATTTCTCTTGAACACTCAAATTTTTTATCCATTTGTCCTTTTGTAAACCTTATTCGTAGACAGTCTGTATATAATAAATGCTTAAATATATCATTTATTACTAAATACAAGCTATTAAAATAAATATCCTAACTTTGAAAACAATTTTTGTTTAGAGTTTGTTCAAAAAATACATGCATAACCTTTGTTGGCGCCAAAATAAGTCGATTTTAGTCAATGTACTTATAACTGAAATTGATTAGTTTAAAAGAGAGCATTTAAAAGCTTGGAAAATATTATTTTTACTGAAAAAACTGGTCAAAAATTTTACAAATTTGTAATATTCTATATGTTGGGCCATATTTAGACCTACATTTCTTTTTGTATAATCACCAAAGACAATTATAGTTTCACTATAGCGCCCAGAACAATGCAAAAAATGAATTTTTCCTACGACCACTTGTGAAAATAGCAAATAGCACACTGATTTCATGCATAGAAAATGCGTTATATCACACTAGTGTTGCAAAGTACTTTACAGCACTAGTGTTGCAAAGTACTTTACAACACTGGTGTGATACATATTATGATGTCATTCTAAAAACTGCTATTGGTTTTGCAAGTGACATATTTATTGTAGTGACAAAAACTTTTTATTTACCTTAAACGGTAGAACCCAAATTAGCGAAAATCATCTTATTTTATATTTATTAAAATTTACGAAAAAATAAAAACATAAACAAAAATAGACATAACCACAAAAAACAACTTTCACTGACTGGCACAGTGTTGTCGTAAGTAGATCAAATTTAAAATCTCCCTTCTACCTTTGAGCACGTACCTAATAGAGGCAGCCTTGCCGCTTGACCGTTCGACCTAAAGCGCCAGAGAAAAAAAGCCTATAGATCAAATTCCTTCCTCTCTTTCTTCGTGTACTCAAACAACTAGTTAAATCTTTTTTTTAATCCCTAATTAAACCTAAGGCTAATACACACTTTATGAATCCACTTTCTTTTCCCCATTCATAAATAGAATCAGACCCTTCTGACGTTGCCAAATGCTTTCCATATTTTGCATGGTAACTGACGTTTGGTAGTCGTTTTTCCTTACTTTTAAGGACTTTAGTTAGGTTATGCACTTACAATTTTCATATTTTTTATATTTTTTCTTAAAAATATGAGGAAAAACTGTTATTTTTACTTAATTTTACATGTGATGTTCAGTTTCATTAACTCGTTTTACCAATTTTACCCCACCCAGCACCCCTTTTCACTTCCCGGTCCCGTAAGTTTATTTACTGATATTTTTAAAAAACGGAATATTTTGGATATGCACCACTTACGTTTTATTTAGAAGAGTGTCTAAAATATGTAAGAATCGATAATTTTTAAAAAACCCTTATAATAGCAGAAAACCGTATTAAACTATTAGCGTTATTACCTAACAAAACCATACAATTTTTATTAAGTGAGGGCCTTTTTAAATTCCAAAATGATAAAAGTTATATGATGCTTCTAGGTAGGTGATTTTCGATGTAAAAATATTGTTAAAACAGTATAATATAGCAGTGAGGAAAAGTATATATCACACTAGTGTTGCAAAGTAAATATCACCCTAGTGTTGCAAAGTTCTCAATTGTTTTTTATTTTTTCTGAACAGACAAACTTTAATTTATTTTTTTTGGTGAATAATTTGTGGTCGTAGGAAAAATAGTGTACAGTACTCGTGTGAAAATGACTTTCTTACACTCGTGGGTTTGTCGCACTCGGCTAACGCCTCGTGCTACAATATTCCCACTCGTGTGAAATTAGTCATTTTCCACACTTGTAATGTAATATACTATATAAGGCGAGTATCCATCAAGTACACACGTAAACAGTACGTATAATTTGCCGCTTTATAAATTCAGTTAAGTCAGCGTCCAAACTGATGACCAAAAATTTTGCGTTGTTCTGGGAGTCTACAGGGTCATCCAAATTAAGTGTCCGTCATTGGTAACTTCGCTATTATTTGAAATACGAAAGAGTTTAAATTAGTAAACTAGTACCATTTTTCACGCTCTTTAAGACTGAAGATTAGAAAAAACAATTAACAATCGGGTTTCTGAGTTATACAGCAAAATACCCTTTTTTAAATGGAACACCCTGTATATTTTATCACCATTAGAAAAATCTTTTAAAATCCTTGAAAAAAGTCCACATGTGATATATCCAATTTTTCATGGTTTCGGAAATATAGCCATTTTCAGAAGTTTTATAGTACACTGGCATTTTTTAAATAAAACACCCTGTATATTACATTACCAATAAATAGATATTTAAAAGAGCTTTAAGAAAATACCACATTTAATATGTCTATCTCTTATAATTTTAGAAATATGGTCATTTAAATCTAAAAATCAAGTTAAATTTTCATTATATCATAGCTTTAAGCATAGAGTAAGGAAATTATAATAGTTATCATGGAATAGCCGATTTAAGGACAGGTCATGCGAAAACTCCCTATATAATTTTATTCGTTTCTCGTTGAAATACCGTCAGTTAGTCATTTCAGTAAGCTTACGTGTCTCCCCACCGCTGATGTTACACGAGGCGAGGCTTCGACCGACGCATTTAAAGTGTAAACTGGAAACATGACAAGCCTGCCGCCAAGCCTGCCGCAAAAGCGGTACGAAAATTTTAGCATGCCATGGTTTCTCTTATCCGTAGGTATGTTACATTATGCTTTAAGCTATAAGCAATAAGTTTTAGTGTCAGAAATAAAACGGGGAACATATCTACTATCTTTCAGATTCAAATGGCTATATTTCCAAAACTAAAAATATAGGCACATCAAATGTGGTATTTTCTTAAAGCTCTTTAAAATATCTTTTTAATGATAATATCATATACCACTTATATAAAAATCCAGTTAACTATTAAACTCCTGAGGATGGCCATATTTCCGAAACTATTAAAAATTGGATATATTACATATGGACTTTTTTAAAGGATTTTGAAAGAATTTCCCAATGGTGATAAAATATACAGGGTGTTTCATTTAAAAAGGAGTATTTCGCTGTATAACTCAGCAACCCTATTGTCCATTGTTTTTTATAATCTTTAGTCTTAAAGAGCGTAAAAAAGCTACTAGTTTCCTAATTTAAACTGTTTCATATTTTGAGTAATAACGAAGTTACAAATGACAGACACTTAATTTGGATGACCCTGTATAGTAAAACTATAATTGTCTTTGATAATCACAAACCTGATAGATTTACAAATTTTCCCAGGATGGTGAATCCGCTAATATAAAATTCAACTACTACGAGACCCGTCTAAATTTGACGCGTTCAGTGTAGTAATTTATTTATTATGGCATTCCTTTTATATTAATTTATATTTTACCCATCTGTAATACCTTAGAAACGGAATATGTTATGGTAGCAATAATACCTGCTATCATACCTAGGGCATTATAAGGGGCATTATGATAATGCCCGCTTATAATGCCCTAATGCGCTAATATGGAAATTTTATTGCTTATCCAATTTTTTTTTGTATTTTTCCGACTTAAAATAATAAAGTTTGTTAAGCATATGTATTAAAATAAAATCAATAACTTACCAGTTCCTGAAAATATGCCATTAAAACGGTTTCGGTTATTTGAAGAATTGTGTTCGCATCTTTCCAAATACCAAATATGCCATACGATCATACTGTTGCCTTGATTTAACTGGCAAAAGATTTTCGGTCGCTTTTATGATCTTTTCTCTTATATTTTGTGGAATTTCTTTTATTTTGAGCAAATCGTTAAATAAAAAATGCCAACTGACTATCTGATAGAAACATCAAAGTCAAACTTAACACCTGACATTATCTACTTACGTATACAGGTACAGGTGCAACTTATTTTTTATATTGCGAATAAATAATGTAATTAGTCATTGAAAAACTCTTTTTGGGTAAAACATAAAGCATTGTATGCACCACGGGCTTTACTGGACTATAATGCCCATCAGGTCGAAATCTAGCCCTCTGGCCAGAGGCCCTCGGGCTATTTCGACCTTTAGGGCATTCTAATCCTAGTAACGCCCTTGATACATAAATAGCTATTAAATTAGATGCTACAATAAAAAATAACCCAAATGACTATTTTACATTTGTTTAAAATACTCGGAATAAAAAAATTTATGGCGCAATTTAGTCCCTGTTGGATATCCCTCTATTCCATACGAATAAGGCCCCTTAATACGAAAGAGTGAGACCATCAAGTCTGACGTAAAGTAAAAACTCGTCCACATTAAATGAGACATTTTAGAGTGAAATATGCTCTCCATTACGGGCTTACATTAAAGATATGGCTAAAAAAACTTTTAAAAGATCGTTCATATTATTTATTTGCTTGATTCATTCCAGTCTTATGGGAGGTAAAAGTTTGCCAGTTTAAAATTTGCCGGCTGGGGAAAACAATTTTGATGTTAAATGTTGCTGATAATTTTTCAGAAATTGGACTACATATTTCTTCCTTTTTTTAAAAAAAAACAGGTCTAACTAAATCTTTTATAAATTTAAAATAAAAGAAAATATGTATATGATTTACATTTAATAGCATTATAACATTAGCGGAATTAAAAAAACATTTTTTTTATAATGGGTTAAAAGCATATATACTTAAAAAGGACCCAGGCTTATTATATTTACAAATTCTATATCTTTTTATTTAATCCCATAAAGACACCTTCAATCTTGTGGGCGTCACATTTGAAAGTAACCTTAACTGGCATAAACACATTGTATCTATAGCCACGGCAGCTTCAAAAAGCTTGAATTTCTCTTTCGAGCCAAAAAGTATTTTTCCGCTTCTAATTTATACACTTTATATGTGTCTCAAATCCGACCTCCCTTGGAATATTGTTCTCATATCTGGGGCATGGCGTCCCCCACAACCCTAAGCATTCTTGATTCTATTCAAAGAAGAGCTATTCGTTTCATTAATGATCCTTCACTTCCTTCTCTTGCTCATCGTCAGGCTGTGGGGGATTTATCGCTTTTTTATAGGTACTTTCATGGCTTCTACTCTGAAGAATTGTCCAGTATAGTTCCTCCACTCACGGTTCCCAACAGGGAAACTTGGGGTTCCGCGCGTATGCATTCCTATACGGTCCAACTGGACAGGCCCCGAACTTCCCACTTTGTTCGTTTTTTATCCCTAGAGTTTCTAGAATGTTGAACCTGCTGCCCGCGGAGGTCTTAACTTCCCCCAAATCTTCACGTATTTAAGCCCCGTGTCAACAAACTCCCTTTTACCTCGCTTGAGACACCCACGGTACGTTAATATTTAGGCTTTTAGCCTTGTGGTTTGTCAAAAGATAAAAATACATGTTGTTTTAACTTTATTTTTACACAAAATAACTTTGCCCCCGTACCAGATACCAAAAGAAACATAAAATAAAAAATATTTGTTTCAGACTACCAATTTATTAACATATTTAGTAAATATACACGTTGTCTTAAAAACAGGTTTTTTGTTAAGTTTCTTTAATATAATTCGCTGTATATTTTAACTTTCTCTTTAATTAATTTTTTATCAATCAATCATTAATAATAAAAAAAAAACTTATCTATCTATTATTATTTTTTTACAATAAAAGGTAATCAATAACATTTTATTTTATTATTTGGCACTTTGGCAGTTAATTTTTTTTATCTCACTTTTTACAGTTATTAAGTATATCTACAGAAATTGACGTATACAGTGCTTGCCTAAATTAAGGATCCCCCTCCTAACTTTTGAATTGTTTGGTATTTTTTATGAAAATTTGAGGACTCTAGTAAGACAACATGAACCAAATTTTACACAAGAAATGACAGATGTAAATGTAAAACTGACAGGTGGGCGCTATTTTGAAAAATAAAATTAAATAAAGTCTTGTGGCACATCATTTTAAAGTTTCTTGTGGATATTTTATAATTCCAAAATGTAATGTCAATAACTTTACCTACTTCAAAACAGTGGTACTTTGAAAATTACCTGAATACCTCATTTAGATGGCCATATTTCCGAATCTAATAAAGTTAAATACAAATTTATTTAATGGTGATATTGGTAATAATATACAGGGTAGGACAAAAGAATTTTTTTTAATGACATACCCTGTATATTATATCACCATTAAAAGATATCTAAAAATACAACATTGGGAATATATTTTTTTTAAACTATTTATTAGTTTTGGAAATATTGGCACCCAAATCAGGTATTCAGGTAATTTTCAAAGTACCGCCATTTTGTGGAAGGTAAAGGCATTAACTTATATTATATATTCTAAGGATATAAAGTAGTCATCAGGAGCTTTAAAATAATGTGCTACAAGACTCCCCTTTATATATATTTTTTTCCTAAAATGGCACCCCACTCTCAGTTTAACATTTATATCTGGTTATTTCTTGCTTAAATTTGGTTTATGTTGTCTTACTTCAGAGCCCAAATTTTAATAAAAATATATTATACAATTCAAAAGTTAGAAAAGGGGGCCCTGACTTTAGACAAGAATTGTATATTTTTGATGTAGAAAATGTGGCAAAAATTACAGGTCATTACAAAAAACCTGAGTTTTAAGACACCATGTATACCTTGTGTACTGTCAATAAAGTTAATGTTTTTCAACAAACATTTTTCATTTTAACTTTCTTTTTGTTCTTGTACAGGGGCAAAATTATATCGTGTATAAATAAAGTTAGAACACCCCGTATAGATAGTAAAGATAATGAAGTTATTCTATTTTCCTATTTTCCGTAAATACGCCTATGATCCAAAAAAAACGAATAATTTAAAGTGTCAAGGAAAAAAAAGGATATTCATTATAGACGAATTTAAAAAAATAAAGGTTTGAATTTTTGTGCTAAAAAAATCAAATTCATAACTAATAATTAAATACCTAAATATTATTAAAGAATATTATAAGATTTAAACAAAAATTATTAATTTTAAAAACAAAATTCGTTGAAAAAATATAGATATATTAGTACAAGCTTTGGAAAATGTAAGCAAACACAAGGAAAAACGATGAGGATCCACCGACTTCCACCAATATTTCCCTCTATTGTGTACTTTTTAGGGGTCATACATTATTTATAATTAAAAACGAAAATGGTAATGGATAGTTTTTATTGGGTTTTAAAAGCATAGCATAAATTTTTTACCAAACGAGCATGTTAGAAAAGAAATACCAAAAATAGTGTCATCATAAAAATTTTTACAAACAATATAGACCTTTTACACGATATATAAATCACTCTAAAGCTTTCTGGTAAGCAAATTGACTCTTTTTATAAAACTCTTAAAAATACAATTTTAGCATAAAACAAAACTATTATTCTGTTCTAATGTAAGGGATGATTAAAAATTATCTTAATATGCTTTAAAAATTCTTCTGCCCCTTCACCGCTTATGTGATACAAAACTGTTTGCATAGGCGTATTTAGCTATCGAAGCTGAGGAGGGCCCCCCTAGGCCTTCCAACACCCTGGAGGGACACTACTAAAACGTTATATGTACACATTGCCGTATATAGTTCTTTTATATGGGGGGTTGGCCGCCTCTGGTGACTGTTTGAAGTAAAATGTTCTTTCAGGATATGCTAAAGAGCCATCCTCGTACTTTTTGAAAAAAGGAGTTATGATCATAAATAGGATTTTGCCCCCTCTTCTCCTAGGAAAAATCGAAAAATCAAAATATTATATTCTTCCTTGGCTACTTGACTTTAAATTAACCGTTTTAGCTTAACCATGGCACTATAGATTGAAACCTAGAAAAAAGATTTTTAGAACCAAAAGTGTCACAACGACAAGTGAGGAGTGATTTAGAATGGCGTATTCAATCGAAATAAGATAAAACATTTTAGCGATGCCAATTAAAATTAAAAAGTATTTTCCTCATTCCAAGCAGCAAGCTGACGTCATTTTTAAGTCATTTTTGTTCATAGGACGTCATCCGACCAAAATTATGACGTTATTTTAACGTCATTTTAATGACGTGTTTTTGACGTCGTTGAAGTAAAGTCTTTTCGACGTCCTTTTTTTCGTCATACTAGCTCATAAAAATCTAATGACGTCATGTTTAGAAAACCTGGCAGAAAAATTTTGTGACATTATATTTTGATTGAAAAGCTTTACCAATAGATGGCCCAATGGACAATAAACTACTACGTTTATTCAACATCTTCGCTTTTATTCGCCTACACCGTACCGATGAGACCAAAATAATTCGGGCCCGGTCTGCGGTAGCGGTGGGCTTAACAGTGATTTTTGATATCGGTGATCGCTGCTACTGCTATCTAAAAGTAGCTGCTACTGAAAACTGTGATATATTCACTCTTTACGGAAACATGCTAAATTTTCATAAATAAAGTCATAGTTAACCTTGTTAAAATTGAATGAAAAAAAAATATATATTTTTAAATACATTCTGCCATTTAATATACATATAATTTAATTACTGATTTGCATTAGCATATAAGTAAATGTATATATAAAAAAAAACGGACACTACACAAAGTATATCAAATATCTTAATTTTTTTATAAACATTTATAGCTTTGATCATATTTTTTGGGCAACCCATTCGCGATAGAATTATTTACAAATCAAATTGATAAAAAACTGTTTTCATCCTGTAAGCAAGCCAATTCGCATCCCGTTTTACTAACGTAAACATGCATAATCACCATAAACATAAATGAAAGAGGTTAGAATCACTGAATCGCAATCACAATCACCGTCCGCGATCGCAGTCGCCGTTTAAAAGTTGTGGTTACGGGCAGCGCCACCTCTGCGAACTGCGAATATTAAAGAGTGATTTTTTCACTGCGATCGCCAGGCGCAAGTAGCAGCTACCAAAATCATTTGTTGATAACCGGTGATTGGTAGCAGCGACTGCGATCGCAGTCACACCTCTAAGTCTGCGGTTGGTGATCTCAATTAGCTTTGAAAGAAATATCTTCGGCTAGTGTAAAAATCTGCATCTCCAGGTTAGACAGTGTCTCGAGAAATGCGACCTTGCAGTGCAAGGAAATTGCAAGCAGTAAGGAGTTTTTTCCTATTTCAATTTTCAAATAAAATATTGTATCATCTAAGCTTAAAAAAAAGGATATGCGTACATTTTTTGTCATCTTAAAGACGTCATTATGAAGTCATTAACGGAACGTCTTTTGTCTGTGACTTAGGGAAGTCAATTTAACGTCATTTTGTTGTCATCTTATGACGTCTTTGCTAACCAAAGTGACCAAAAATGACTAAAAAGAGACGTCAATAAGACGTCAGCTTGCTGCTTGGGATATTTATTTAGTCAATATTGATAAAGCAGTTTATTTTTCTATTAAAAAATATAGTGGAAACCACCTAGCAAAAACACTCCGTATATTAATTCTGTAAACTTCGTTACAACTAAGGTCATACATTAGCCTTTTATTTCGTTTAAAACTTTTTCGCTGGCCTTCTTTTAATCTCCAAACGATATGATTGTTTTCCAAGCCAAATTTATTTAGCCAATGCCTTATCTTGCTCCCATTCTTTTAAGATTTTTATTCGTTTTTGCTTCTTTATTCTTTTAAAAGGACCTTGTTTCTTGCCACCGAGATCTTTGTCTCTCTATTTATTTTAATCAGATTTATGAGACTAGGAGAATTCCCAGCGTTGTCATTATTTATTTTTATGTGGTTCTTGTGAGCCGTAATAAATATCCAGGCGCAATAAAATGATAAAATTTTACACTAAATTGCAGAAAAAGCTTTTAAAATTTGTTCTCTGGTTTATTTTTTTTTAAACATAAGGTTTTATACAAAGTATCTAAAAATTATGTTTAAGGATTTTGGAAGTGATTCTGCACAAAAAAGTATTGCTACAAACTTTTATACAATTTTTTTGAAAAAAAAATTGTTATTTTTTCTATAAGAACTTTTTTTGTGTACTGATTTTTATTTAATTATTTTGCATACATATCAATAACAAATTACACATAAACAACGTTTGTTTTCAAGGCTTGCTTTGTTAATTTTGAAAATCGGGATTTGTAATTAAACGTACGTCAATATTTAATGTCGTTTTTCTCGAAAACCGTTTTAAGTTAATGCCACAGGACATTTTTTAAATATATCTTAGTGCTTTTGATTAATTATTTATCAAAAATTATTATTATTAATTGTGGACGGCCATTCTTCAAGCTTTCACCAAGTAAATGCTGGGGTCCCTCAGGGCTCAGTTCTGGCACCAACATTGTTTCTTCTTCACATCAACGACCTTCTCTCGTCCACAACTAATTCCATTTATAGTTTCGCCGACGATAGTACCCTTCACTTCAGTTTTGAGGTTCCTAAACCCATTACTAAACCAGACTTGGAAAACAAACGCAGAGCGATGCAGATATCTCTTTCGCAGGATCTTAATATTGGATTGGGGCGCTAAAAATCTCGTCCATTTTAATGCATCCAAAACATAATCATGTTCCTTGCCGCGAAGAGAGCATCAAATACTCATCCTCTACTTATGAGCGGCCAAGTTTTACAGAGCAAAGACACCTTTAATCTTGTGGGAGTCACATTTGAAAGTAACCTTAACTGGCATAAACACATTGTATCTATAGCCACGGCAGCTTCAAAAAGCTTGGATTTCCTTTCGAGCCAAAAAGTATTTTAATAATTTAGTAATATATTTTATATATGTTCCAAATCCGACCTGCCTTGGAATATTGTTCTCATATCTGGGGCATGGCGTCCCCCACAACCCTAAGCATTCTTGATTCTATTCAAAGAAGAGCTATTCGTCTCATTAATGATCCTTCACCTACAGAAAGGCTTCCTTCTCTTGCACATCGTCGGGCTGTGGGGGATTTATCGCTTTTTTATAGGTACTACCATGGCTTCTGCTCTGAAGAATTGTCCAGTATAGTTCCTCCACTTACGGTTCCCAACAGAGAAACTCGTGGTTCCGCGCGTATGCATCTCTATACGGTCCAACTGGACAGGCTTCGAACTTCCCACTTTGTTCGTTCTTTTATCCCTAGAGTTTCTAGGTTGTGGAACCTGCTGCCCGCGGAGGTCTTTCCTTCCCCCAAATCTTCAAGTATTTAAATCCCGTGTCAACAAACTCCCTCTTACCTCGCTTAAGACACCCACGGTACGTTAGTATTTAGGCTTTTAGCCTTCGTGGTTTGTCCAAAGATTCAAAAAAAAAAAAAAAGTTTTAAGTCATTTTTCTAAAGTGAAGGACTGTTTAGGCCTTTTGGCATTGGCTACTGGCTTCAAATTATTGGGGTGAATACAAAGAATCATTAGTGATATGTGTGCAAAATTAAATAAAAATCAGTATACTAAAACAAAGTTCTTAGAAAAAACATTCAACATTCTGTATCCCCGTTAATTTTAGGGTTTTCAAAAAAATTGTATAGTAGTTGCATTAATTTTTTGTGCAGAATCGCTTAGGGAAATCCTAACGCGTAATTTTCAGAGACCCAGTATAAATCCTTTGAAATAATAGTATTTCTAACTTCTGAGATGGTGTAGAGCTTCAACCATTTTTTTTCGTAATTGCTCAAAAGCTGCACGTATAAAAAGCACGTAACTCCTTTGTTATTGAAGATACGAAGTTGGTTAAATTAGTAAAGTTGTAGTATTTTTTCCGCTGATTAACATGTAGCAAACAGAAGAACAATTGTTATTAAACATCGGGTTTTTGATTTATTGTGAAAATTTTTTTATGAAACACCTTGTATATTATATCTCCATTCGATGTATCAAAAGCTAAAAAAGTCGACATGTGATATATTCAATTTTTAATAATTTCGGAACTATAACCATCCTCAAAAATTTGTAAACTGACATTTTTCAAATAAAGCTCCCCGTAGCTTACATTACTTCTAAATAGATATTTTAAAGTGCTTTATGAAAATACTACGTTTGATATATCTATCTCATATAGTTTTGGAGATATGGCCATCCAAATCTAAAAATAGTAGATAATGCCCATTTTATCCACGACACTAAACTCTGTGCTCATAGCTTAGATACCCCAGTCATCTTAGTCAAATTAGAGGGTAAATTTCGGAATCTCACAGAATAGGCTGAATATCTGTACATATCTTTATTTTGGTACAAAAATACTCTCCTAAAAATCCCCTATGATATCGTGTAAGGCACTCGAAATATGACAGATCAAATGTCAAAACAATCAGTTTTTGCGAATATCTCTTTTCCTTTACTTTTAATATACCTTACATACCTTAGCATGCAATCAATCGTGATTTTTAGTCTAATATGTCATCTTTTTACTTTAGTATTTGCTAAATATGGTATCCTTATTATTAATCCTTCGGTTACAGTATGGCTTCTTGGCCGAACTACTTTCTAGGAAGTATAATTTCCAAGACAGTCCAACTGAAGAGACCCCAAACTTCCCACTTTGTTGTTTTTTTATGCCCACAGTGTCTAGAATGTGAAACCTGCAGCTCAAGAAGGTTTTCCTTCTTCCTTATTATCTTTAAATATTTAACAAACTTCCTCATACCTCACTTAAGACTACCACGGTACATTAGTATTAAATCTTTCAGACTGTCAAGTTGTAAGTTGGGTTTTATCTATTATTATAAACATTTATTTTAGTTTAATATATTTTTTTGTTTGGCTTTTGAGCCATCATTCCTACAATCGTAGTTTTCGGCGAAGAGTTTCGTCATTAAAAAATGATTATAAAACTTCTTTTAAGCAGGTAACAAAACAATACGTTTTCACATAATTTTTAACTAGATTTCATGTCATAACGCAAACTTTGTTTAAATCGACCTTTTCCTTCATAAAATCGTTTAATATTTTAACGAGTATATGCACGTAAAAAGAATTTTAATGAGGCCACTCTCTAGAAACTTTGTCCTTTTATCATTTTTTTTTCGGGCAACTTCACTTTAATATTTACGCATATTAATACATAATTAGGGAGTTTTCGTGCACAAAGTCACTTTTCAACAGACTTTAACTCAAACTATTTAAAAGGTTCGTTCCGTATTATAACTGCAATTTATATTTTAAGGGGGCTAAGGTCAAATCGTACAAAAAAGCCATGTTTTCGTGATTTTTTTCTGACGACACAGTTAAAATTTATTTACTCAACCAATGGTACATTAAAGTATGACATTCGAAGAATTTTTCATCAAATTTTTACAAAAAATATTAAAAAATACGGCAATGGCAGCAATTGTTCGGACGTGTCTCGAAAAAAGTTGAATTGCGGTGCCCCTCATAACTTGGTGCTGGATCATCCGAAATCAAAAAAATCAAAGTTCATTCGTTAGATAATAGTTTTCCCCAGGTAACGCTGTCGAGTTTTTCCAAATTTTTTCATTTTTTCGAACACTTTGAAGTGAAAAACACAATTTTGTGGGAAAAAATCGGCTAATTTGTTATTGCAAAATCAAAATTATGAAAAAAAAAACTCGACAGCGTTACCTCGTAAATGATGTGCAGAAATAGTGTTTAAAATTTTAAAAGGGTCGGTGCAGTAGTTTTGGAGTTATCAGGGGCACCGACTTTAAAAACGTGAGTTGTGAATTGAATACCTTACCCCCCTTAAACCAATGCGCTTAAAAAAAACTCGACAGCGTTACCTCGTAAATGATGTACAGAAATAGTATTTAAAATTTCAAAAGGATCGGTGCAGTAGTTTTGGAGTTATCAGGGGCACCGACTTTGAAAACGTGAGTTGTAAATTAAATACCTTACCCCCCTTAATTCAGTGGCGGCTTTCGGGTCTAAAAACAGGTGCAGGAAGGGAAAAAAAGCGCATTCACCATTTTAGCAAAATTGAAAATACTCAACTATCAAAAGTCTAAGTAAAAAGTCTTAATATCTAAACTTCCCTAAATTTTATACACCAGATCAATCCTTCTATCTTTTAATGCAGCAAATTTATCAATTTTATCTTCATAAAATGGTTGAGTTTTTATCAGTTCCTGTAGATGCTCCTTTTGAATTGAAATATTGACCAAAGATAAAAGTCTATCTTGGAATATAGTGTTTCTTAAGAAAGTTTTTAAACACTTAAGACAAGAAAAACTCCGTTCCACTGACACGCTTGTCGACGATATCGTTAAAATTAGCAAAAAAGGTTAAACGCCTTGGTAAAAATGTCTTTATTTGCGCCAACTTGTTTCACTAACTGCTGCAATAAAATATTCCTATAACTTTCATCAGCAAATATTATTAGGTCAAGTTTATTTTTAAGCCGCTGATGTTTTCAAAATGATTCGGCATATATCTCCAATAAATTTTGAAAAGAATCAGTGGAAAAAAGTTTGGTTATACTGGCCAAACTTTGCAGTATCAGCAAGACAAAGAAATTGTAGTCTGTAACAATCTTCGAATCTTACTTCAATTTCCATCAAAATATGATCTAATATTTAATAGAGAAGTGCTCTGTACTGTCCTTTAATTTCTTCCTGTGAAAAATCACTGTCGCGAATAAATACTTAAACGGAAACAACCGAAATAATACGTGAAAACCAACGAAACGACCAAAACCTATACTATCTTTTTAAGGCTAGCAATTTACCAAGCAATACACCTGATACTCCCACCCGCGATTCTGGCCGCCGGCAAGTTTTAGCGTTGTCATGGCAACGGAGCGTCAAAGCCTAAACAAAACCCCGCATGAGGTGTATACTTCGGTCCGTTTTATATTTGCAATACACTTCTTGCTGATCGCGGATTGCGATGTCGCGTTGCCGTAAGCAGAGAAAAGCGACTCGCGCCAGCGGTTAATTTTTATGCTAGATTTTTCATGGCGAATTTTACAAATAAGGAGGTAGAAATGAGAAAAATGAATTAAATAAAGTAATGTTTTTTTATGTTTTATTATTTATTTTTGGTGATGTGGCACTTCACTTACTACACCTGAATAGCCGCCACTCTTTTAATTTTTCTTAGGACACGTGTTGATTTATTATATTTTATTTTTTTAAGTGTTGTGGCTTTTTGTTAGATACGACCTTTACGCCTTAACAGTTTGACTTTATGTAAGATAAATGGAAATATTTTTCTACTGTTAATTTACGGAAAAATCTTAGATTTTTTTACATGTTAAGAGAAGAACTCATACTTGTTATGTTATTCACTAATGCGTTTTGTTTGCATTACAGGGGCTCATCAAAATGGCTGTATTGGCCATTGGTTGTTACCGCATGTATGTTTATACGTACACATCCCAAAACAGTCTGCAGCAAATTTTCTTTGAAGAACCGAAAACCGAGCGATCCTTTCCGCATGTGTTCGTTCATTATACAGAGTGTCTGGAAATTACGCGTCAGGATTTCTGTGGGCGATTTTGCACGAAAAATTAATGTAACAAACTTCTATACAATTTTTTCAAAAACTTGAAATTAACGGATATACAGGGAGCTAAAGAAAAAAAAATGGTTATTTTTCTAATACCTTTTTCTAGTGTACTGATTTCCGCCAAATTTTGCATACATATCAATAACAAATTTACCTATAAATAACGTTTGTATTCAAGGCTTGCTTTGTTAATTTTAAAAATCAGAATTTCTAATTAAACGTATGTAAATGTTTAAAAGTCGTTTATCTCGGAAACCGTTCATTTTATGTTAATGCAACAAGAGGACCTTTTAAAAGATATTTTATTGCTTTTTGTTAATTTTATATCCAAATTTATACAAGGATTGAAACAAAAAAGTTCTAAGACATTTTTCTAAAGTGAAGGTCAGTTTGGCCCTTTGGCGTTAACTACTGGCGTCAAATTAATAGGGTAAATACAAAAATTATTAGTGATACGTATGCAAAATTTGGCAAAAATCGGGATTCTAGAAATAAAAAATATTAAAAACAATAACATTTTTTTCCTTTAACATCCTGTATCTCCGTTAATTTTGAGTTATCAAAGAAATTGTATAGAAGTTTGTTGCCTTAATTTTTCGTGCGAAATCGCCCACAGAAATCCTGACGCGTAATTTCCGGACACTCTGTATACAGGGTGGTCCAATTACCCAATATTTCTCTTTAATAAGACATGAAAAAATATTTATATATTAAAGTTATAAGGTTTTTAAACACCCATGTCCTAAAAATATTTTGATGTATACAGAGTGTCCCAAAAAAGTTATGGCTAAAAAGTCAGTTTTTTTTAATTGTAACTTCTATTTTTGTTCATATCGGAATCAGCATCAATTTTTGTATATAGCACCCTATTTTATTTAGGCACTCACGGCGATCTTGGGTTGTTGTTTTTGCATCTAATAAAATTTCACCTTTTTGTTCCTTTTTTTCTGATTTGGTCACCTCAACAAAAATGCCTAATTATTTCTTCTTGTTTGGTACCCTAAAGTTGGGTATAAAATTCTTGAGTGGATTTATAAAGGTTGTCTTGGTTTTGGGCTTATTTAAGAAATTAAAGAAAAAAGATTTAACCAACCAGAACTAACCATGCGGGGGAAGGGGGCTCCCCACCTATACTCTGTAATAATCACAGAACTATAGTAATGCAATAGGAGTGATACTGTTTTAAGAGTCTTTACACCTAAGTTTTTTTATTATTTCGCATTTGGCTAATGCATTACAGCGCTCGTAAGAAAAAATATGTTTGTCTAGATTAGGTATTAAATTATATTCACATCTTTAAGGTACCAAACAAGAAGAAATCATAATGCATATTGTTCAGGTAACGACACCAGAATAAAAAGAGTCAAAAGAGGTTAAATTTTATTAGGTGCCAAACAAGAGTTCCCAAACACGAAAACACCCTAGAACCTTCATAAACTGTCATAAAAATTAAAATAAAAAAAAATCGCGACAGCGAACTTGATTGTGGTTTGAAGCATTAAATTGGGCATAATTATTGTTATTTTATTTATTACTCGATGCTCTTCTAGTTTAAGTTAATTCTATATTGACAATTTTTTAGCTTGAAATCTTATATATTACAAAAATATTTACCAAAATGCATGGTCGTTGCAAGGTAAATGGGGTCTGTAGTTTTTACCATAAAAGATTTTTTAATGCCTTAAGTGCGCGTGCGCGTGTACATATATAAAGAATTTATACAATAAATATTTTAAATTGCAAGAATATCTCTCTGTTTCATGTCCGCCAGGTCATTCCGTATAAGTTTAATACTAAGTATTAATATAATCTTCTTTAATGACATCGCATAATACTATTTAAAAATCTTCTCTACACTTTACATCGAATATGCGATGACCATCTAATCCTGTATTGACTAAAAGGCCTAATAAAACTGATAACAAACCCTTAAAACCGTCTTTCAGGTTTACGACCATCGATGGGCAATAAAATTTTCAATTAGGTTAACGATTTTGGTACATGATTTTGGCTTTTCACATTCCAGGTTTTATGTTTATAACTTATTACGTTTTCGTTTTAATGGAAAACTGCGATATAAGTGGATTTGTAAGTATGTCATTTTATAAACATAAATAGAAAATTTTATTACGATGGAATCGACTTATTTCTATTGATTTTTTATTGCTTAGCTTTTAAGAGAAGTCAATAAAATTGGAAAGTGTAGAAAAATAAGCGTCGTTAATGTGGGCAATAAAATAATATTAAATTTAAAAGTTTTAAAGTGGTAATTTTCCGTATTTTCTTTAAGCCTAATACAGTTTATTAAAAAGTTAAATAAATATGTTACATTTATGGGTTATTTAGGTTCCAGGAAATAAAAAGCTACGAAAACGGACGATGTTAATTGTAAATAAAACAAAAAGTTTTTAAGAGTTCTCTTAATATTTTTTTTAATAGAAAAATCTATGACAAATATGGCCAAATGCTCTCCACGGCTTTGGTGGCATACCTTTATACGACGGTCCATATTTTTAATGACTCTGAGACATAATTGAGTTTCAATGTCGTTTATGTGCCTAATTATCTCAATCCTCGTGGATTCGTTAACAAGTAGAATTGCCCCATTTGGGTAAATTAGAGTCAAAGGGTGATTGCTGAAAAGCCGATGCATCTACAAAATACAGTCAGTCAAAAAAGTCTCCATACACTAGTCTTTTTAAAAAATGATTTTCATGTGTGCTTCTTAATTTATGTTTATTATCAAAAATATTATAAGTAAATATCGGCAGTCCCTTTAAGAGTTATAAAAACAAAACTGAAGTATTTTATAACACTTTATTTAAACAATGAAAAATTAAATAGTATTATTAACCGTTAAATACCGTCAAAAAGTCTCCATACAGTAGTATTTTTATTATAAAATTGTTTAATACTTCAGGTCTAATACTTTGTACAGTATCAATTTACTTTAATAAGTGCATTAATTCTTTTGGGAGACTTAATACAAGCTTTCTTGTAACTTCTGGTGGAATTTTCTTTAACTCTTGTCTTATTTTGATTTTGAGATCTTCCTTATTTCTAACTTCGTGTTTTCTCACGCGACGCTTAAATTCCTCCCACAGGTGTTCTATTGGGTTAACGTCCGGTGATTGGGGTGGTGTGTGAAGTTGCTGGCGGACATTGTGGCTCATCCATTCACGTACAAGCCTTGCATTGCGCTTGGAATCGTTATCTTGTTAGAATAAATAACGACCCTCAAGACCAAGCTTTTAACACTTGAGTTTAGATTATTCCTTATAATGTTTAAGTAGGCATGTTGGTCCATAATACCAAATAAGACAAATTGCCTGTCCCATGGGCTAACATACACCCCCATAGTAAGACATTACCTCCTTTGTGCTTTACTGTTAGACAAACATTTTCAATTTTTAGGATGTATTTTTTCCTCCAGACTTTATCCCGCCATCTAATCCAAAAAATTATTTTTAGTAATTAGACAAAAATTAACCTTTGTGGATCAGATGGCGTGATAAAGTCTGGAGGAAAAAAATATAGCCTTTAAATTAAAAATATTTGTCAAACAGTAAAGCACTGAGGAGGTAATGTATTATCATGGGGGTGTATGTCAGCCAGTGGGACAGGCAATTTGGTCTTTATTGTTGGTATTATGGACCAACATGCTTACTTAAACATTGTAAGGAATAATCTAAACCCGAGTGTTAAAAGCTTGGTCTTGAGGGTCGTTATTTATTCCAACAAGATAACGATCCCAAGCACACTGCAACGATTGTACGGTAATGGATGAGCCACAATGTCCTCCAGCAAGTTTACACACCACCTCAATCACCGGACGTTAACCCAATAGAACACCTGTGGGAGGAATTTAAGCGTCGCGTGAGAAAATACCAAGTTAGAAATAGGGAAGATCTCAAAAACAAAATAAGACAAGAGTTAAAGGAAATTCCGCCAGAAGTTACAAGAAAGCTTGTGTTTAGTCTCCCAAAAAGAATTAATGCACTTAATAAAGTAAATGGTTACTGTACAAAGTATTAGACCTGAAGTATTAAACAATTTTATAATAAAAAATACTACTGTATGGAGACTTTTGACGTTATTTTTTGTTAATAATACTACTTAATTCTTCATTGTTTAAATAACGTGTTATAAAAGACTTCAGTTTTGTTTTTATAATTCCTAAAGGGACTGCCGATATTTACGAAATTTTTGATTATAAACATAAATTAAGAGGCACACATAAAAACAATTTTTAAAAGACTAGTGTATGGAGACTTTTGACTGACTGTATAACTGTTTGGTACGGTTTATGAGCTGCCGGCATCATCGGGCTGTACATCTTCGAAAATGAGGTGAGCCAAGCAGTTAAGTACCCAAGCAGCAAGCTGACGTCTTATTGACGTATCTTTTGGTCATTTTTGGTCACATTTGGTCAGCAAAGACGTCATAAGATGACGACAAAATGACTTTAAAATGACCTCCCTAAGTCAAAGACGTCCCGTTAATGACTTCATAATGACGTCTTTAAGATGACGAAAAATTGACGCATTTCCTTTTTTAAAGTTAAAATGATACGATATTTTATTTGAAAATTGAAATAGGAAGAAACTTCTTACTGCTTGCAATTTCTTTGCACTGCAAGGTCACATCTTTCGGGACACTGTCCATTCCGAAGATGCAGATTTTTACACTAGCCGAAGATATTTCTTTTAAAGCTCATAAGATCACCAACCGCAAACTGGTCTCGAACTTTTTGGTCTCATCGGTACGGTGTAGGCGATAAGGCGATAGGCGAAGATGTTGAATAAACCTGGTAGTTTATTGTCCATTGCGCCATCTATCGGTAGAGTTTTTTCCTATTTCAATTTTGTAAAATTATTAGTCACATTTTTCTGTTATCTGATATTTGGGTTGGATTTTGACACGAATCATATAATATCACAAAATTTTTCTGGTGGGTTTACTAAACATGACGTCATTAGATTTTTATGAGCTAGTATGACGAAAAAATGACGTCAAAAAGACGTCACTTCAACGACGTCAAAAACAAGCCATTAAAATGACGTTAAAATGACGTCATAATTTTGTTGTTGACGTCCTATGACCAAAAATGACCAGAAATGACTTAAAAATGACGTCATAATGACGTCAGCTTGCTGTTTGGGAAGTAACTCGGTTAATTTACCACCAACAAATTTTATTCTTAATAATTCAGATAATCAATTGCATTTTTCCAATAAAACAATATTAAAAACGGAAATATTTCACAGTTTAGCAATTGGACACAGCCCAACGAGCACTTAATATGCGATCAAATGTCCGAGATGGAGCTCACACATGTGTAATATATGCGAACGTTACTAACATGAGTTGAACGTGAATTATTTTAGCCCTTAGGCTCATTCAGCATAAACATCATGGTCATTATCTAGCGTGCATTATTTCTTCGGACCCCAACATTAACATCATCTGATATACAAACATGTAAGAGAGTGTGCTGTGTAAGCTTTGTTAAGCATAATAGATGTAGGCTATTTATACTGATAAAAATTTACTAAAAATGTTTAACCATGGTTTATTAAAAGAATATGTAGTGTTTAATATATACAGGGTGATTCAGAAAACATATGCCATCGCTTAAGGGGAGATTCCTTAGCCAAAAATAAAACAAAAAATGTCATATAAACATGGGTCCGCAAATGCTTTGTTTCCAAGATACAGGGCGTCTAATTTTTTAGAATTTTTCTTTTTTTTTTGGAATATTTTTAAAACTACGCCAGCGATTTGGCTAAAATTTGGGACATAAGGTACATTTATTAGTAGGCATATTTTGACTATAAGGAATTTGCTATATTTTTACCATAGGCGTACTTATGGGGTAGACACAAAATATTTTTTAAATAAAAACATGTACGCCACTGATTTTAATAAATTTTGATAGCGCAATTAAATTCTTTATTAAATGCCTAACAAAACTTATCTCTTCGCATTTTTTCGAATTTTGTTTGGTTTTCGGGATATTTGCGATTTTAATACGGGCTGCAGCTACTGACCCCCACCTACGTTCAGCTATAAAACATCAAAGAAGGCTATGAAATAATAAAAAGAACAATTGCTTTAAATTTGACAAATTGGCTATTGTATTACCACTATTGTTTTTATAATAAATTTTTGTTTTAACTCATTAAAAATGCCTTTTATTAATTATGGTTCGTCAGAGTTAACAGATTTGTTGTTAATTTATGGTGAAACCGGAAAAATTGAAGAGAAGCCGTCAGACTTTATGCTGAGAGATACCCGCTACGAAGAGCCCTTAGTAAAACCATTTTTGAGTACATCGTAAGGCGTTTAAGAGAAACTGGCTTTCTCAAACCTGTAAAAGAAAATTCAGGGCGTTCAAGATTTCGTCCGTTTCCAATGAACTATAAAACATTTCTCAAGCTCCGGTAGTGCGAGTTTTGCAAGAACAACAACTAAAACCATATCATTTTACAAGGGTACAAGAACTTTTACCCAGGGATTATGGCCCTATACAAGTATTTTGCCAATGGTTTCTAAATCAGCTGCAAAATGACCGGCGTTTTTCTAAATATGTACTTTTTACTGACTAGGCATCTTTCACACGAAGAGGCATTATAAACTTTCATAATAATCTTACATGGGCGGAAGAAAACCCTTCACGCTTTACAGACAACAAATTTCCATCATCAATTTTCTTTTAATATTTGGGCTGGAATTGTTGGAAATATCGGACCTGTAGTTCTACCGAATAAATTAAATGGAGCGTCTTACCTCAATTTATTAATAAACGAATTGCCCGATATTTTGCCACTTTATCTAAGAAACAATAACAGAATATGGTTCCAACATGACGGAGCACCACCACATTTTGCGGCTGAAGTAAGAAGATTTTTAAATGAAGCGTATGGTCTTCGCTGGATTGGTCGTGGAGGACTAGTCGCATGGCCACCGAGGTCACCAGACATCAATCCCTTAAATTTTTATCTCCGGGGACATGTAAAAGAAATTGTTTACAAAAGAGTCGTGAATACAAGGCAAAAATTGTTACAAAGGATAGAGGGGGCATTTGAAACAATAAGACAAAAATCGTACTATTTGCGCAAAAGTACGCAAATCTTTGGGACGAAGACTAAGTGCATGCAACGAAGCTGAAGGAGGACCTTTTCAGCATCTCATTTAGCCGCTTTTTAAGATAAATAGCAGGTTAGTTTTTACTTTTTTAAATTAACCCTAGAACAGTATCGATATTTTATTGTACTGTATTGGTATCGATACGTCAATTTTACGTGTTATATTTTTAGACACACTTTTTATTAAAAATCAAACGAAATTAATGTCAAATAAATAAAAATACGTTATGTAACTTTAAACTGAAGTATAATATACAAATATTTTAAACAACTTAATTAACCCCTTTTTTATGACAATTAAGAATAATATCAAAAAATTATAGAAGAAATCAAACGAACTTTTTCAATAACAATTAAAAACACTTCTCACACACTTTCTTTTGATGTCCCCCGCATATGGGTTTTCTACACTTTAGACAGTAGGTTGTGGTCACATCTTTTTTTAAAGATGGACATAAGTGGCAATAAGTTCGGCGACCTTTTTGTGTTCCTGCTAGTTCTCCGTTTTGTTGTGGTTCAGAATGCTCTCCTTCTAACACTCCTTCGATTAAAGATCTTAAACCTCGACTAAACCGTGGGTTTTGTGACAAACGAGACTGTTGCCAAGGTTCTGTCAATCTAAGACTCAATGCCTTCATATACCGATTTCTTTGCACAGGTTTACCACCATGTATTATAACATTATGATTATAAATGACAAATGAATTTATACAGGCCATATTTAGCATATTATAGAAAATACACATTGGCCACCACGACTCTTTTGAAAACTTTAAAAATATTTTTATTTTAGAAAAATGCAGTGTCGTACCACTTTTTTTTCCAATTTACCCTAAATACCTCATGGACGGTGTGTAATTTTTTTTTCTTATATGCCAAAAAATGTCTTTTGATACATTGAAAGTAGGTATCCCTCAATTAAAAAAAATAAATATATATAAAAAAACATATAAAAAACATATAATTTTTTTATGTTTATGTCCGTTAAGAGCAATGGGATCATTGTTTTTTAAAGAGATCTTTTAAGATGATAAAAGATAGTTTTAATTATTTTAAAATGATATAACCATTCTTTATTTTAATTTCTTTGTTTAGTTTTTACGTATGTACGGGTCACTTAAATGTCTTACTGTGTCTTTCTTTTAATCTCATAAGGTAAGCCTTATTTTTAAATAACCTTTTTTAAAAACTTTCATACAGTTTATTCTTTAAAAACGGGTTCTTTAAATCACCACGAGATCCCTTCCATCTCCTTTCACAATGGGTTAATAGTAATATTACAGTCTGGTTTTTCTTTTTATCGTTTTTCTCCCCTCTTGACGCCATAACAATACTAATAAGCAAGATGTTTTCTATATTTTTAGTTTTTGCGCTGATGAGATTGAGATTCTGTAGTCAATTTTAGGTGTTTTTAAACAAGGGCACTATATGTCTATATCTTTAAGTGTTTTTAGTTATTGAGCCTAAGCAGCTAAATTTTTGGCTTATATTAAGTAACTAAATAGGGAAAGGATCGAAAAAGACTAATTGAGGCAATCCCCTAAAAGGGGCCTATTGGTCGACAGGCCTTTTTTCCGGAGATCATTTAAAATGAACCGCCATGTTTTAAACTATAAATCCTAAAATTTTTCTAGCGATTTGGTAACGCTGTGCATTCTTGTTGAAGTTTCTCCTCTGACATTCCTTCAATATAAAATGATTTGTTTACAAAATTTTACTTGGCTTTTTCTTGAAACCAATATTTTGTCTATGGGCCTTTATTCAGGAGAATGCCTAAATTATGAAAATCTTTAAGTGTCAATAAACAAAAACAGAATCCAAAAATGTAATAAATATAGTGCTCTATTTAAAAACGCATTTATTGTTGTAAGTCTTTTGTTTTTCATGAAATCGTTTTTGACTACAATTTTCAAATTTTTCAAGCTTGAATACATAAATTTGAAGTTTGAAAAAATACGGAAAAAATAAAAAATTTTCGTTCTATTTCTTTAAAATGAAATTCTTTGTACAAAATTTTATGACAGAGTAAATTTTGTTCCTATTTGATTTAAATGTCAAGACAACACATTTGGCAGCTTATTTGGTTGACATCGATGGTGGGATAGACATGCCTTTTAAAAGAACCCTAGTTTTCTTTGATATTCCAGTATAGCCCCATTGCTAAATTCTGTGAGGCAGGCGAAACCGGTCTGGAGAGAGAGTCGCTGGTAAATAACATAGAAAAGGAAGGTGTTTTCTTTTAACTGTCCATAATCTAAGATTTTTTCTTTTGTACAATTGTATTAGTATTCTTACTAAGATAAGACCGAACAACAATATTTCAAATAAAAACTATGTCTACTAAACTCCCTGTAAATGTGGTAAATATAAGTTAAAAAAGACCAGTTTAAATTACATTTAAAAAGCAGAAAAAAATATATTTATAAAGGAACCTACTGAAAGAAAAGAAGCTGCAGTAGTTTTGAACAATTATGATATAACCATCTTACATATTTGAAGTTATATATTATGTTTGACATTGTCAGGACTTGGTCAAGACTACGCACTGACTTAGCGGGACCATGACCCCATGACCCTGTGCGTAGTCAAACGTAGTCATAAACATATTCAGAAAAATTGTAAAAATTTGTATCAAGATCATGCGTATTCATGACTAGTTCAACCAGTTAAATTTGCCTCAACATTTTAGATTGGTTATATTAAGTACTTTTAAACTTATAACCACAGTAATTCTTGTCACCATAAACAAAAACCGGTGTTTTACAGCATCTAATTTCGTTCGCCAATTAAAAACTCGAGACCCAGGCCAAAGTAATAACTAATCGGTAAAGAAAAATAAATCTTTCGTATCTCTAATGCCCGGTCTTTGCTCAAGTCAATATAAATCATTTTGTTGTTTAAGTCCGGATTATAAAGTGTCTCACTTTTATTAAGAAGGAGATTACAAGGTCTAATAAAGTAATAAATGTCTTGTGTAACACATCTTCCCCTTCTCGGTGATTTATTACAACCTATTTATTTAAGGGTGTAATTATAGTTAAAAAGATTAGAAGATATTACGGAGCTTATTTCAAGAACTCATTTATTATTCATAGCTTACATGTAATCAAGGTTAGTTTATATTTATAGGGTTGCGACACATCTTCAACTTTTAGGCGTTTCGAGGCGGGGCATTGATCTCGATGGATTGCCAATATTATAACCTGCCCAAAACAAAAGTTACATTTTATGGGTGAAAAAACCGGTTTGTGCGCAAGCCAGTTGAGGGTAAACGCACCCGGCCCCAAACAAACTATCCACATTATAGGAAAGAATTTGTTGACGGCGTCCTGGTTTTCTGTTCGAAGTACGGTAGCTAATGGGCGTTACCGTCAGACCGCGGACAAAGGGTACGGGGTGCCGGTGTTTGTATTTTGCCACGTCTTTTAAGTGCGCATGTTCTTCCACCCTCTGCGCGAAGTCGTAAAAATCCGAAAAATGCTTCTTGCCACTGCGGATCTAAATGTAGGTTATCTATGGGTCGGGGACGCATCAAAGAAGGGCACTCCACGGAGAAAAGTTGGCAAGACAAAAACTGGGTAAAGTCAAAGCTGATGATCAATCCTGTGGCCTATAGAATTTGCATTGTTTTGGAAGTGATATTTGTTGAAAGATGTAATTTAAAATGTTTTTTATTTAAAGTAAAAAAATTTACAACTTAATAATAATTAAAAACTGTTGTGTAAACGGTTGTTCTACTAATACAATAAACTGTATATCTCGGGCACTGAACAATATGGCCGAAAAATAAGAGATTTGACGTCATAACACGTCAAAGTAATATGGCCGAATGTCACGACCCTATGTAGACCGACTTTGACATGTAATAACATAAATGTGGCTTTAATATTTATTTATTTTGTCCATAAATAATTTTTAATTTATACTGGTACGGAGGTTTACTTACTGATATTATTATAATTTGTTATTTACCAGTTTCCGTTATTAAACAAAAAAATAGAAACTAACTTAAAAAATATATGTAGCTGGCTACGAAACAATTATCAGTCAGCTGCCTGAGTTAGCTTTACTTTGGAACGGTAATACATTATACAGGGTAATTCAAAAATCGATCACGAAACTTAAGGGGTGATTCTACTTGACAAAATAAGGGTAGAGCTTCATTTATTTTTTTCAAAATGTCATTTGTTTTCGAGTTACAAGCCGTCAAAGTTTTTATTTTGGTTTTTCGCCATATTGCATTTATTTTTTAACCACTCCAGTTGATATGTGCACACTAATCGAGCTTTGCAGATTCTAAAATTTTAAGTCAAAAGTACTATAAAAAGTTGACACCACATTCACTTTTCACTGCACGCTTACTCAAGTAGAAGAGAAACAGATGTCGAACGAATGGAGATTGTGCCTCTTTGTCGCTCGTTTCGCACTCTCGCTTGCACTTTAAGCCTTAAATGGAACGCGCCATGTCATGGTTTTTGGTGTGTGCAGCCGGGTCCATCGAATTTTAGGACGTTTAGACGTCAATTATTTTAAAGGAATGGTATTTTTAATTTTCATTTCAAATATCGCACATAAACTTTTAAAGTACAATACCAGTCTTAAGTTAAAAAGTACAAAATTTTTTAGGTCATTCAAAAAACATAAATAGAAAAATATACACAAATTTGCAACTAATACGTTCCTGCCTTTCTTTAAATCTCTTTTATCCCCTCCACTCCCGCGCCCTGATCTGGCAAACTTTGAAAACTCTTCATATAGTTAGGTTCAGCATGAATAATGCATGGATGCAATTTTCGTCCGACAAACTTTAGCAATATTTTATCAATTTCAACTTTATTTACGTACAAACTGAAATTTATAACTTAGTCATAATTCTCAAAGGCCAAACTGCGAATAAAATATTTAAGAGAAAAATGTTCTTTTCTAATTTATTACAATCAAATTTTAATAAACTTGTTTCGATTGAAACTAAGGAAACCAAAATTTTGTTTTTGGAATATATAGGGTGTCCTAACTCTATTTATACACCAAATAACTTTTCCCTGTACGGTATACAAAAGAAATTTAAGAATAATAAACAGTTAAAAAAGAAATAAATAAAGAAAAACCGACACGAAAGCATAAAATTCACTAAAAAGAAAAAATATAATAATAAAAAAAGAAGTCGGGTTATACTATATTATAGTATTAAAGTATAAAATGCTTTGTTTGTTTTGTTATTACCATTGAGAAGTTTCGCACATATGTTATTACCCGACTTTTTTATTTTTTTTATTTCTTGGAGAGTTTTATTATTGTTTTAAAGTAGGTTTAATTTTTTTTAACTGTTTATTTTTCTCTTTTCAGTTAATTATTATTACCATTAAATTAGTAAACATGCACTAAAAACATAGATTACAGTAAAAAGCACAAGCACATGTAATTTGATAATTTTGAAGCGAGTTAAAAAAAAATTAACTAACCAGAAATAACCATGACCCCCTAAAATGTGACAGTTTTGCATGACTATCTGTAGCGCCATCAAACCAATTAAATTACACGTGCTTGAGATTTTTACTGTAGTCTAAAAACACTACTAGTACCCAAAGTCGGTCTATATAAGGTCACGACATTCGGCCATATTGCTTTGACGTGTTATGACGTCACATCTCCCATTTTTCGGCCATGTTGTTCAGTGCCAGAGATATACAGTTTATTGTATTAGTAGAACTACCGTTTACACAACAGTTTTTAATTGTTATTAAGTTGTAAATTATTTTACTTAAAATAAAAAACATTTGGAATTACATCTTTCAACAAATATCACTTCCAAAACAATGCAAAATGAAATGCGCAAATTCTAGACGCCACTGGATTGATATTCAGCTTTGATTTTTACTCAGTCTTGCCAACTTTTCGCCGAGAAGTGCCCTTCCTTGCGTCCCCGACCTCGAACCGCCTAAAAGTTGAGGATATGTCGCAACCTTATAAATATAAACTAACCTTGACTAGTACCCTCTTTTAGTTCGATGAAAAGGTTAATATTGCCACAAGGTTGTCGATTCTGAATGCGTCCCTTTATTATGGAGCATATTCCTTACCTAGAGGCTGCTTTGCCGCATCGTACGGCAGAGAGAAAAATAGGTCTAGTACCTAGTTTTTCCCTCTCGATCCTGACTTGTTTTTTTTTATGGGACCACCGCAAATACACTAGACGTTAATTATTGCTGGTTTTTGATATAGGTATTGACAGCAAGAAAATGTATAACGGTTAACAGTGAAGAAAGAAAATATTAATTTTTCTACGACCACAAATAAAAATGCGATAAAACGCACTCCTTGATTCTTCAAAAAATGATTACTATCACACGAGAGTTGAAATAGTATATTACATTACAAGTGTGGAAAATGACTAATTTCACACGAGTGGGAATATTGTAGCACGAGGCGTTAGCCGAGTGCGACAAACCCACGAGTGTAAGAAAGTTATTTTCACACGAGACTGTGCACTATTTTTCCTACGACCACAAATTATTCACCCAAAAAAATTAAAGTTTGTCTTTAAAGAAAAAAATAAAAAACAATTGAGAACTTTGCAACATTAGGGTGATTTTTACTTTGTAACACTAGTGTGATATGTACTTTTCCTCACTGCTATATTATACTGTTTTGACAATAATATTACATCGAAAATCACCTACTTAGAAGCATTATATAACTTTATCAATTTGGAATTTAATAATTAATAGTTTAAAAAAACTAAAAAACACGCTTTTATATGCAACCTAGAACTAAAAATTAAAAATAATTTTCATTAAAAAAAAATATTTTCACTTCATAGTAAAAGCGTGGGTGCTTAATATATTAAATGTTATAATTATTATATTTGCCAATATCTATGATGGAAAAGTTATGAAAAAATAGTAAAATGCACCCACGCTTTTTACTATGAAGTGAAAATATTTTTTTAATGAAAAGTTATTTTTTAATTTTTAGTTCGGTTGCATATAAAAGCGTGTTTTTTAGTTTTTTTAAACTGTAAATTATTTTTCATTTTTTAGTTCGTTATATTAATTAACTTTGCTACTCTTGACAAAATGGCGAAAAAATTTTTAGTGAACAAGAGTAGCAAAGTTTGAAATGTTGCCAACAGATGGCAACCCACTAAAAAATTTCTTCGCAATTAAGTAGCAAAGTTTGGAATGTTGCCAACAGATGGCAAAGAGTAGCAAAGTTTAAAATGTTGCCAACAGATGGCAACCCACTAAAAATTTCTTCGCAATTGAGTAGCAAAGTTTGGAATGTTGCCAACAGATGGCAACCCAGGTGTTGTTTTTATAATATAATGGAATTTTTTTTCCTGGCGATCAAAAACAAGATAACGGGATACTGTTTGCAGATTATTGCATTGTCATGGGTCATTAATAAGTGTGCAAAGTTTCAAAGAAATCGAATAGCTGGAAGTTGGTTAAAATTAGGCTCAAAGATTCCGTTACATAGATAGCCAGATGGATAGATAGATAGTTACAACCCAAGTTAATAAAAGCGTGTTAAAAAGGCCCTCACTTAATAAAAATTGTATGGTTTGGTTAGGTAATAACGGTAATAGTTTAAGACATTTTTTCTATTATAAGGGTTATTTATAAATTATTGATACTTACATATTTTAGACACTCTTCTAAATAAAACGTAAGTGGCGCATATCCAAAATATTACGGGACCGGGGAGTGAATAAGGGGGCTGTGCGGGGTAAAATTAGTAATACGAGTTAATGAAACTGAACATCACATGTAAAATTGAAAGTTGTTTTTTGTGGTTATGTCTATTTTTGTTTATGTTTTTATTTTTTCGGAAATTTTATGATTACTCTTTTTAATGTTAGAAGAAAGCTTATACTGTGTAGTAACTTATCGTTGATAAGATGATTTTCGCTAATTTGGGTTCTACTGTTTAAGGTAATTAAAAAGTTTTTTTTACTGTCACTACAAATATGTTAGCAAAACCAAAAGCAGTTTTTAGAATGACATCATAATATATATCACACGAGTGTTGTAATAGTATATTACATTACAAGGGTGGAAAATGACTTATTTCACACGAGTGGGAATATTGTTGCACGAGGCGTCAGCCGAGTGCGACAAACCCACGCGTGTAAGAAAGTGATTTTCACACAATTACTTTTTCCTACGACCACAAGTTATTCACCAAAAAAACAATAAAAGTTGTTTGTCTTCACGGAAAAAATAAGAAAACAATTGAAAACTTTGCATCACTAGGGTGATATATACTTTTCCTTACTGCGATATATTATACTGTTTAACAATATTTTTATATCAAAAATCACCTACCTAGTCGCTTTTTATCATTTAAGAATTTAAAAAGGTCCTCATTAAAAAAATATTGCATGGCTTTTCAATGTAAATCCCATTAACAGCCTGATAACTCCAAATTTATTTTAAATAACAATGACAGCGATGACAGCTTTATATTATACTTTGCAACACTAGTGTTGTAAAGTACTTTGCAACACTAGTGTGATATAAGGCATTTTCTATGCATGAAAACAGTGTGCTATTTACTATTTTCACATGTGGTCGTAGGAAAAGTATTTTTCCTACGACCACTTGTGAAAATAGCAAATAGCACACTGATTTCATGCATAGAAAATGCGTTATATCACACTAGTGTTGCAAAGTACTTTACAGCACTAGTGTTGCAATATTACAGTACTCGTGTGAAAATGACTTACACTCGTGGGTTTGTCGCACTCGTGTGAAATTAGTCATTTTCTTTCCACACTTGTAATGTAATATACTATTGCAACACTAGTGCTGTAAAGTACTTTGCAACACTAGTGTGATATAACGCATTTTCTATGCATGAAACCAGTGTGCTATTTGCTATTTTCACAAGTGGTCGTAGGAAAAGTACATTTAACATCGACTTTAACAGTTATTAGTTATTATTCTCTGTTTTTAATTTTATTAATTCTATATACATAAAATATATATATTTTTTTTAAATTTATTTTTAAACTAAATATGTACTTTTTATTTTTATTTCTTTTAAAAACATCATATTTACTTTTCAACAACAGTGTTAAAAAGTACATTTTAATTCTAAATTAAAAAAAAATAAAACCAAGACTATAAAAAAATAACTTGACATTTTTGGTATATATTTATTGATCGTACAAAAAAAATATTGTACATGCCTCGTATCGAAATGGTATATTACATTACAAGTGTGGAAAATGACTAATTTCACACGGGTCAACACATTTTGGTCAAATTATATTTTTAAATTAAATTTCTATTTTACATCTAGAATGCAAAATACGAAATTAATTTTATCTTTTATTAATGCAAGGCTCAAGAACCATTCACTTTTATATATATATATATATATATATATATATATATATATATATATATATATATATATATATATATATATATATATATATATATATATATATATATATATTAATATATATATATATATATTAATATATATATTAAAGCAAAAGGAAAAATTCCCTACTGTCTTGGTGTATAATACAAAATATTTTACTCCCTTTAAAGACAGTTAAAAGAAAAAACGTCCTGCTTTTCTATGCTATCCACCACGACTCCTCTCCCCAGACCGGTTTCGCCTGCCTTACAGGAACTCCCTCAGTGAGGCTCGAGTCGTGGTGAATAGCATAGGAAACCAGCGTCTACTTATTAGACATAGCGTAGGTATTAAACTTTAGAATATTGTCCAACAGTAGGATATTAAATTTAAATATATATATATATATATATATATATATATATATATATATATATATATATATATATATATATATATATATATATATATATATATATATATATATATATTATATATATATATATATATTTGTAGTTTATTTTAGAAACATATTTACTTACATATATGTACATGCCTGTAAAAACCAACAATACCTCAATTATTTTTTTATAATCTTTAGTAGGTACTTGAAAATACAATCTTTTATTGTTTATTTCATTTTCTCAAGTTATTTTTGTAATATAATTTTTATGCTTAGTTTAAGTAAAAAAATAATATGATTTAAACAAACAGAAAACACAACGATAAAATAATAAAATATAAATATTTGAATTTAATAATTCAGTTTTGTTTATCATGTTTTTAATTTTTGTTTTTCCTTTGCTTCTGTATTCTTATTCGAGGTTCAAAATTTGTTCTGCAAGAAAAGCTTTTCAATTAGTAAGTAGAGCCAGCTCAATATTTGCTTTAGCTTAATACAGTTTAAGTACAATATTTGCCCATGAAAATGTATTTAATGAAACTCTTTTGGTAATATTGGCACAGAGCTAAACGAGGAGAAGAAATATACAAAATTAGCTTTAATTCTTTGGGGAAATATGCGAAGAAATGTAAACAGGATTTGGAATTTTATGTGAAAAATAAATTGACTTTATAAAAGATGTTTCTATTTTAAAATGGCTTGAAGAAAAATAGAATCGTATGTGAGACGATCGTTTCATCTCGAATTTTGTATTTACAACTCCCAAACAATTGGATTTTAGAAATGTGGGTTTCCCAAAATGATTTTGGGGTTTATGACATCGCAGTGCTTTATTGGAAGTTATAATTGATCAACTATTTGTAATTTTTGTTTTTAATCTTTTCTCTTCCAAAATCTTTTACTAAATTTTCCACTTGTTATTTCAGTGTGGGTAAACAGGCTTCAAATTCAAATTCGAGGGTCACCATTAGGATCTTGGAAATGGTAAGATATACAGGTTTGGTTTAATCGGGGTAAAGTTGCGCATTTGTATGCTTAACATTACTGCCGTCCAACGGAAAGGAAAAACACCGTATGTGTTTATTTAAGCCTATTCACATACGGTGTTATTCCGTTGGAAGGCAGAATATTCTGTTTTAAAAATTTAATAATTTGTAGCCGTTCCGGAATTATCAGGAAAAAAACCGCGAATTTTGCAAAATAGTTTTTATTTTTTTCTTTGTTTATTTAAAGAAATATTTTCAAACCAACGACATATTATCATTGCCATTTTTTCTGTTTTATAAAATGATGTCATTACATTTAAACTTCAACGTTACGTCTTTGAGCGACCATAAATAACTTTGTTTTTAAATAGGCGAAATATTTGGTTTAAAACTTAATAAACTCGTATTTTAATTTTAAATCCAACGACATATGACACTTAAGCTGAATTTATTGTTTGACGTTTCCGTTACCCATCGCCGTTTGACGTTTCGGTTTCTGATATATGATATATAAAAACGGTAAACAGAAACTATAAATAAATAAATGCAAAGTTGTTTCATCTGCTAACTGAAAACGTCAAATGGCAAACGGAAACAAAAACGTCAATCTATAAATCCATTTATATGACGTTTCGAACCGAAAAACCGTCATTAACTATTACAACTAACAATTTCAAAACAAACTTGCGGGGAAATTTCCGTCCGCAGGTAAGTATGCATCAGAGTTGGGTCGAATACTGAAATTTGGTATTCGAATACGAATACCGTAAAAAAGTATTCGAATACCTACAAAAAAGTATTCGAATACTCGGTATTCATGAATACCACGACTCATTCATGAATACTGAAGAGCAAAAAAACCTCCTTTCTCTTGAAAAAGCAAGTCACTCTTATTTTTCTACGTTTTTCCATAAAAAAATGCCGTGGCCTACCTTGTTCTTGCTTAAAAACTAATCATTTTAATCATTCAAGACGTCTCCCACATTTTCCAAAAAATAACTTTTCTATTTTTTATACTATTGGCTTCACTTTTGGAATGGGGATACATGTACATACTATCTACGATTTACCACATAGTCATGATTTAAACTGACATAATACAATTTATTATACACATCCCTTTTGGGTAAAATGGAGATAAATACATATTAGTCTAACCTAATATATAGAAAACATAGTTTGCAATGTCACTTTTTATATGTTGTACCAAGTTACTTGTTTTTTTTAAGAACAAAACCCGAAAGAAGTTAAAATAATTAATTTAGATATATTTTTGTTTGCAAAAATAAATGTATATCTGTTCAAAATTACCTACCTATTAGGACCATAGAAACAACAGATCAAGATTTTAAAAAACATATTGAATTACATTTTTGATTAATTTTTAAAACTAACTTTCTAAACTGTTAGTTTGCAAATGATGATATATATGACTTATATCAAATTTTTGCCCCGTCGTCTGCAAAACCACCGCGAACATATTTTAACCCGCTTAAGATGCATAAAAAGTAACGTTATATTCATAAAACAAGCAAACAGTATTTAAATTCAGGATTTAACTACCAGAAAATAGGTATTTGAATATCAGTATTCGAATACCGGTATTCGAATACCAGTACTCGAATAGCAGTATTGGATAACCAGTATTCGAATACCAGAATATTCAAAAACGATATTCAGAATAAAGAATACTGAATACTAACCAAAAAAGTATTCCGTCGAATACCGAGTACCAAACACATAAATCTATTCAAATATAGTATTCGAATACCGCACAAATGCATTCTGAATAGTATTCAGTATACCAACTTTGGTATGCATCCATGTTTTTATGACAGGCTACGATAAAGTTGACAAAGACGTTCGATTAAATTAAATGCTAATTATTTTAGAACCTATTAAAGTTTGTAAGTTGAATTATGAATAAATAAATAAATCAAAAGAATAAAATAAGTAGTGATAGAAAAAAATGGATGCATACTTACCTTAAAATGGAAATTTCCACGATCGTAATCGTAATAACATCGTCATTTTTAATTAATTTCAAAATAGTGAATGGTGGTTTTCTGCTTTGAAACGTCGCATAAATCTAAGGTGCCATATGTGGTGGGCTTTAGAATTTAAGGAGAATTTTATTAAGTTTAAAACCAAATATTCCGCCTCTTTAAAAAAGCAAAGTTGATAATGGCGGGTCAAAGACGAAACTTCGGGTTTTAACTTTAATGACATTATTTTATAGAACAAAAAATTGGCGATAATAACGTTAAATTGGTTTAAAGTATCTCTTTAAATAAGCAGAGAAAAAAAAAAATTGTTTCCAGTTTCCGTTCGTTCCCGGTCGTTATAGGACGTTGGAAGGGACTTCAGAAATTCTTAAGTATTTAGAAAAACACAAAATTTTGCACGACAGGCAGTATGGATTTCGCCACAAAAGATCTACAGCAGATCTTCTTTCCTGCGTATCAAACTGCTGGAATCAGTCTTTTGAGTTTCTAGGTGAGTCCCAGATCGTTGCTCTTGATATATCCAAAGCTTTTGACCAGGTCTGGCATGCCGCACTTCTTAATAAACTTCCCTCCTATGGTATTTCAACTAAACTCTGTACTTGGCTCTCTAGTTATCTATCTGATCGACGTATATCAGTTATTGTAGACGGCCATTGTTAAAGCTTTCACCAAGTTAATGCTGGAGTGCCTCAGGGCTCAGTTCTTTCAACATTATTTCTTCTTCATATCAACGACCTTCTCTCGTCCACAACTAATTCCATTCATAGTTTCGCCGACGATAGTACCCTTCACTCCAGCTTTCAGGTTCCTAAACCCATCACTAAACCTGATTTGGAAAACAAACGCAGAGCGATGCAGATATCTCTTTCGCAGGATCTTAATTTAATATTGGATTGGGGCGCCGAAAATCTCGGCCACTTTAATGCATCCAAAACACAATCATGTTCCTTGTCGCGAAAAGAGTCACCAAATACTCATCCTCTACTAATGAGCGGCCAAGTTTTACAGAGCAAAGACACCTTCAATCTTGTGGGCGTCACATTTGAAAGTAACCTTAATTGGCATAAACACATTGTATCTATAGCCACGGCGGCTTCAAAAAGCTTGGATTTCTCTTTCGAGCCAGGAAGTATTTTTCCCTTCTAATTTATACACTTTGTATGTGTCCCAAATCCGACCTCCCTTGGAGTATTGTTCTCATATCTGGGGCATGGCTTCCCCCACAACCCTAAGCATCCCTATACGGTCCAACTGGACAGACCCCGAACTTCCCACTTTATTTGTTCTTTTATCCCTAGAGTTTCTAGAATATGGAACCTGCTGCCCGCGGAGGTCTTTCCTTCACCCCCAAATCTTTAAGTATTTAAGTCCCGTGTGAACAAACTTCCTCTTACCTTGCTTAAAACACCCACGGTACGTTAGTATTTAGGCTTTTAGGCGCGATTTGTCCAAAGATAAAAAAACTCCATGCGGCTCTCACGTGGTATCGTGCATGGAGGATGAGAAGACGTTCTGGTGCCCCGAGGAAGATAGGAAACTCATAGCTAAATTTGAGAAGGCATCTTTTTTCTGGAACTAGGCGCTGTGAGTAAAGATTCCTATAACCTGATGTTTTCTGTTTGGCGTGCTGCACGAGGTGTTTTCATAAATAAACCAACCAACCAAAATTTGAAAAGCAAAATTACGGTTTAATCAAGATAATTCCGAAACGACTACAAATTTTGAACTTTGCCCCAATTTAACCAGTTTCTTTCACCTTACCCTAGATCCTAATGGTGATCCTCGAATTAGTAACAGCTTGTTTTTTTTTATGTTTGAAATAAAGGGTATTTAAATAATTCTATAATCTGTAACGTAATAAATTCTTCCTCAATAATGTTAGTATTGGTGACTTTAACAAGATTTTTTTCTTAACCTTTGCCAAATTCGTTCAGCGCTGTAAAAAATTCTAATCAGCCCTAATTTTAATTGTATTGCTGGAAGAAACATGTCTCAAGACAAAAACAGAGCATTTGACTAAGTTTATAGGTATAACTGATTAGTTGTTTTGTTTTATAGTCCCTGGGCCAGTAATGAAATGGATTTCATGATAAAAACACTTTTAAAATCTTTATAGGGGGCTCAATTTGACGAGTCACCACGAATATTCATACCTCCATATATGGAAGAAGCGCTTTAACCCAGCCTGTCAATGTCAAATGTTTCGTGTGTCGGACTGGGCAAACGCATTACTGTTTTTGTCGAACAAGTTTACCACAGTGTTTTACATGCAATTTTAAAACATTTTGCCAAAAATGGTAAAGCTTACAGCCATGAAACCATAAGGCTTAAACACGTTTCGGGTATCGGACTAGGCGGGTTTCTTAATTGTAATCCTGTGTTTTTAAGTGATAACTGTTATCACATAAAAACGGTTGGAGATAAAAACCATCCGAAACGTCGTGTATTAGTTAAAAATAAAGACAATGTGTGTGAGAAAGTGGTATTATTAGAAAGTAATTATAATTATTTATACAGGTTCTTGCACTGAAAAAAAAAGATATCTTAAAACAAAAGCCTTAGATTTAATTTGAGAGAATTGTGACTTTCATATGTGTTAAAGAAATAGGATCTCAAACAGAAAAAATATGTTTTCAGCTTTGCGTACTAAATTCAAAAGAAGGCGCTATTGTAATAAAAATAACCTTATTTTATTTAGTGACCCCAATGGGTCTACATTAAAGAACGATGTATTCCGTTAAAAACATCGAGCGCTTTCCCACTGAGAGATTCTTTGTTTAAGACAAGATTGTAAATATCACAGACTGAAATAAAATTTAATTCAATTAAGATGATTATATTAAATAAACAACTAGTTCTCTTTTTGATAGTTAAGAGAGGAATTCCTGCTTATCATGTCATTCATCGAGACCTCTCTTCTCCATCGATGATGCATTTTGCCGAACCTCATAGGACTTATCAAACTGGCTGTCCCGGGTCCAAGTTGAATAAAATGAATAACAAGTGTATCTTATAAAAAAAACTTTCGTTGTTCGACGGTAGGATATAATCGTACCGTTGATACCGTACTAAAAAGCATAATTCAGTAAATACTTATATTAAAGAAATAGGTTCTTTGACATAAAGGTTAAAGATTTTGGTTTTTAAAATAGGAACCTATTATTTTAAAGAAAATTCATTAATATTTTGATAGAAACATTTAATATTTCTTTTATTTAAAATCTTAAAACTTATATTTAAGATATTAAAGAGCTTAAATCATAAATCTTTAGGTTCTTATTTCTTGATTCTTATATTCTTAAAATAATACTAAGGATATTTTAATTTAAAGAATTTCTTTTACATTAAGGACATAAATTAAAGTATTTTTTCTCCCAGTTTAAGAACCACTATTATTTTAAAGTAAAAAATAAATCTTGGTTTAAAAGCACAACTATTCAAAAAGAATGCATATTTTTAAAACCTTGTATTATTTCTTTTCTGTGTGTGCGATTCTAACCAACATTTACTTAGATATAGGATTTAAAGTCTTGGTAAGTAACTTACTTGATCGTTATAAAAGCATTTCTAAGAAAACGCGTATTTTTCCCTGTGGATTTGCTAATAGCGCCCCTTTTAACTGTATGTTTATACACATCCCAGATAAGGCCACTAGATCGTCGAGATTTACTAATAAGTTCAGGCGTTTCATGAATATTTACTCCGGTGAGATTAAACGGTCCGATATCTTTCAAATGCCAATTTGTATTTCTGCTTTAGATACCTACCTTGGATACCATGATCTGGTAATAAAAATAAATAAAAAAAATTGTAAAAAATAAAAATTATTATATTAATATTATTAATTTATGTTTTCTGAAAGGATACCTGGCCTATTTTAAACTAAAAAAATGCTCGCTTTACACAGTATTTAACTAACTTTCTTGATTTTTTGTTGCCCAAATCAAATATAAAAAAATTTCCTATAAGGCAAGCCGCACACTTAAATGGTAAGCAAGTGGCGGGGCGGCCGAGTGGTGCGTCATAAGGCAAGATGCGCAATGCAGTGGCAAGCAAGTGACGTGGTAGGGAGGTGGTAAGCTAGTGGAGGATGAAATCTGTCCCTAAAAATTAAATATTTTGGTGACTAGTGATACACACTTGCCAAATACCATTCCACCGCCACTTTAATTGAATGCGCGCCTCTGTATTTATTTACGCCCGTTTCAAAAATTTTACCTGACACTAACATATCAGCTGGCAATCACGTTACTTGCCTAGAACAGATATTTGCAAAGAATCAGGGCTGGTGTCAGCTCCGAACCCTTTAGCACCCCTACCATTTACTGGGTGAAAGCTTAAAGTGTGGCATCTACAATAACCGATCAATTACTGAGTCAAGAACAAAGTTCAGTTAAAAGATTGTAGGAAGAAAGCTTATGGATGCCCATCAAGCCATACCTAATCAAAAGATTTGTACCTATCAGAGCAGCAATTCAGTATTCACCTAGAAACTTAAAGTACTTAGTCCAGCTGTGTGATATGGAGGAATAAAGATTTGTTGTAGATCTTTTCTAACAACTTCCAAACTTCCTGTAGTGCAAAATTTTGTGTCTTTCTAAATTCTTCAGGATTTTGTTTACTTTGGGAAGAAATAAAAGAAGTTATATGGGTCTATCGTTATAAGAAAGAGTTTTAAATCCTTTCTTGGGAATAGGTTGAACAAGCGCGGCATTTCTGTTCTCTAGAAAAATTGCCGTGTAAAAGAAAAATTAAGTGGAAGTTAGGAAGCAGCGAGAACCGATGGTATGTCCTTCAGTCTAGACAAAATCTTGGTGTTAAAAGAAATAAGGATACTCTTATGTGTTTGGCCTAAAAATGATATCTAAAATTTTATAAGGAATAGGAGCAAATTTTGAAAGAAGATGAATAACAGGAGTGTTGCTGAACTTCGCTTATTCCTCGACCATCAGTCATCAATATCCACAAAAATATTTTGCTTTTTCTACTGTATACACAATAAACCGAGCCAAAAAATATAATTCTAATATTTTACCTATTTTATGATAGTTAATCTACGTTTTTGTATAACAAATAGCTATTAACCGAGAATAGGTATGGATATATTATGAAATTTATATATTTTGGGCAATAAGATTGATAAAGTTATAATTTTTCATGATGTAATGTTCAGGCTCACAAGAAGTTTCTACAGGATCCTAGTCCAGAAAACCGACTGGCCAGCATTGAAGCAAGAAACCACTACCACCAAACAATCTCAGACGCCAAGGACTCCTTTGATAACCGTATAAAAAACAAAGTACTTTCTTGCTCAAATGGCAGCAAATCCTTCTGGTCCTTTGCCAAAAACATCAGTAGAAATTTCTGTACCAGTTCTTTTCCACCATTAACTTTGGAAGATGAAATTATTTCTACATCTAAAGGAAAGGCCGAACTATTTGCTAAACAATTTGCTGCCAATTCAACCCTTCATCCACCTGTCAATCATCCAATTCCAACTGTTCCCCCAGTTCCTCACAAAATGCCCAATATTATTTTTAAGGTAAAACACATTAAGCGTATCCTTTCTTCTCTTAACACCAAGAAATCGTCTGGGCTAGATGGAATACCAGCAATCGTTTTAAAAAATGTGCTCCTGAACTTGCACCTATTTTAACCAGGCTCTTTCGAATTTCTTATGACACGGGTATATTTCCAAACAGCTGGAGAGCTGCACGTGTCCAGCCTATTCCCAAGAAAGGATCTAAATCTCTTCCATCCAACTATAGACCCATTTCACTCCTCTCAATGCTTTGTAAAGTAATGGAGAAATCCATTAACTCGCAAATTCTTAGGTACTTAGAAAAACATAAAATTTTACATGACAGGCAATACGGATTTCGTCACAAGAGATCTACAGCAGATCTCCTTTCCTTCGTTTCACACAACTGGAACAAGTCTCTTGAGTTTCTAGGTGAGTCCCAGATCGTTGCTCTTGATATATCTAAAGCTTTCGACCAAGTCTGGCATGACTCACTGCTTAATAAACTTCCCTCCTACGGTCTTCCAACTAAACTCTGCTCTTGGCTCTCCAGTTATCTTTCTAATCGACGTATATCAGTCATTGTTGATGGCCACTCTTCAAGCTTTCACGAAATTAATGCTGGAGTGCCACAGGGTTCAGTACTAGCACCAACTTTGTTTCTTCTTCACATCAACGACTTTCTTTCTTCCACAACCAATCCCATTCATAGTTATGCTGACGATAGTACCCTTCACTCCACTTTTCAGGTTCCCAAACCAATCTCTCAACCCGACTTGGAAAGCAAACGCAGAGCGATGCAGATATCTCTTTCACAGGATCTCAATTTGATATTGGATTGGGGCGCCAAAAATCTCGTTCAATTTAATGCATCCTAAACACAATCGTGTTCCTTGTCGCGAAAAAATCATCAAACACTCATCCTTTGCTTATGAGTGGCCAGGTTTTGCAGAGCGGGGACACATTTAACCTTGTGGGCGTCACATTTGAGAATAACCTTAACTGGCATAAACACATTGTATCTATAGCCACCGCGGCTTCAAAAAACTTGGATTTCTTTTCCGAGCCAAAAAGTATTTTTCTCCTTCCACTTTATACACTTTGTATGTGTCCCAAATTCGACCCTCTCTGGAATATTGTTCTCATGTCTGGGGAATGGCATCCCCTACAACCCTCAGCATTCTTGATGCCATTCAAAGAAGGGCTGTTCGTCTTATTAATGATCCTTTACTTACTCAAAGACTTCCTTCTCTTGCCCATCGTCGAGCTGTGGGAGATCTTCTATAGATACTTTTACGGCTTCTGCTCCGACGAATTGTCCAGTATAGTCCCTCCTCTTGCCGTTCCCAACAGAGAAACTCGTGGTGCCGCGCGTATGCATCCCTATACAGTTCAATTGGACAGGCCCCGAACTTCCCATTTCGTTCGTTCTTTTATCCCTAGAGTTTCTAGACTGTGGAACCTACTGCCAGCGGAGGTCTTTCCTTCCCCCCAAATCTTCAAGTTTTTAAGTCCCGTGTTAACAAACTTCCTCTTACCCTGCTTAAGACACCCACGGCACGTTAGTATTTAGGCTTTCAGCCTTCGTGAATTGTCCAAAGATAAAAAAAAAAGTTTGTTTCACTGAGTGAAAAAATTGGTTCAACAACAAAGAAAACAATAACTTAAATTGTGAATAACTTTTAGAAGAAAAATTTTTTGGTAGAAATGTTTAGGAATCTTTTTCGTAGAGCATTAAATTCCCTTTAAGAATTCATGTTGGTCCTTCCTTTATATTTATTTTTCGTTAGTTACAAAATTTCTTTTAAAAAAGGTAAAACTGAAAATGTATTATTGTTTAAAGCTTATTTACTAGAAAACGATTAGTCTGGCGAAAATTTTTAACCAGACGTTTTTTAAAGGCAATTTATTTTTCCAAAGGTAGGTATGTGTTAAAATATGTGTTTTAACGTGATAGAAAGGCAGCTTCTATGAAAAAATAAAAGTACAAATAAAAAGGTAGACCTTTAAATATGAATAATAAGGTCTCAGACCTTCACGATATTTTATTTTTGTCACACAATATTTTCGATATATTAAAAAAAACATGTCATTTTTTTTTGCCCAGTATAATACACAATATATTATTATGATTACACTTAATAGGGATACAATAGATTTTTAGCTAATCCCCTATGAATTCCAGGCTTCAATAAATCAGACAAAATAAACCGTTTAATTGTTAAAACAAACCCCGAAATTCGATAGTAGATAGGATTTTCCTACAAATATTAATTTAGATTTTCGTTATATTCTGTTTTGTTTTTGCCACATTAGTCTAACTAAATTATGTTTTCCGGATTTGTGGGGTTTATTATATAACGCAAATTGGACCTGGGGTGCATGATAATAACTTCTCTGTATCTCTTGAATTTACTGGCGCACACTAAACCGATTTCAATTTTAGAAACCGATCGATATTGCTTCATTTATCTTGCATTACGAAATAGTTTTAAAAGTATTAAATAACTTTTTACAAGATGTCTAATACATACGGGTCATGTGGCAGGGTATTGATGATAATTTGGTCTTTTTCAGTTAAATTAATTTTAGTCCCTGGGCCAGTGATAAAATTTACTTCATGATAATAACACCCCATATAACATTTTTTGCCGGCGTTGTACATTTAATTTACTGGCACACACTCTTTAATGGCAAGGCATTGGCAAAAAGGTATCAAAAAGACGCGAAAGTGGGCAATTGGCCGTTATTAGGCCACGTGTTGCAAATAATGTGATGGCATCCGTCATTAATAAGTTATTGGCAAAAAATGCGTTTAAGATGATGGCATCCATCATTAATAAGTTATTGGCAAAAAGATAACAAAAAGACACGAAAGTGGGCAAATGCAGATACTCCCAAGCAGCAAGCTGACGTCTTATTGACGAAAATTGTCGCATATACTTTTTTTAAAAGCTAAAATGATGCGATATTTTATTTGAAAATTAAAATAGGAAAAAACTCCTTACTGCATGCAATTTCCTTGCAATGCAAAGTACCATCTCTCGGAACACTGTCCCAAAGTGTTTCTCTTTAGGCCAATAGTATCAGGTATATGTTTGTTGTTGGTCCCGTGTCTTATTTTTTAGATGAAACAAAAAAGGTCTTGCAACTAATACAAAAATACTAATTTAGAAAACTAATTAAAATTTGACGTCATACAAACAGTTGACCTTTTATTTTCTAACTAATCTCGTAACACGTGATTTATAATTAAGGACCATCGTTATGAACAAAAAAATCATTAATACCTTAGTAAGCAGGTAAAAAGTTAAATTTAACAACTTTCTGCAGCATTTTCGCTGAAAAAGTAAAAATCGTCCACGCGTCGGTAACTTTTTATAATTAAAACACAAAAAATGGAAAAAAGTTATAATAGAAGTGGACAAGCGACAAAAAATAAATTAGAGAGTTACTGCAATAAATAGGAAGAAAAAAGCCACTTTAATTAGCTTACAGGACTTTATCAAGTCGACTTGAATCAAAATTAGGTATTATTAAAAATATAAAATATAATTATAACTGTTTAATATTTTACTATCTACTATCTTCTAGGAGATAAAATAAACTAGAAAAAAACATGTTTTATAGAAGCTTTTATTAAAATGTACTTAAAAACAAAATAAACTTTTTTTTTTATTTTACCATTAACGTATACCGTTATACACAATTTATATGCTATAAAAGCTTGTAGAGAAATTTTAGTACTTGTATTTACTCAGTTTTAAAATAAAAAATAAAAAATTAGATCAATATTCAACTTTGTTCGTTCTTTTATCCGTAGAGTTTTTAGAATGTGGAAGCTGCTGCTCGCGGAGGTCTTTTCTTCCCCCAAATCTTCAAGTATTAAAGTCTCGTGTAATGTCCGCGCTATAATACGCAGCCACCCTGGGGGTATTAGAGCCCGATTAAGGTTCTGTTGAACCTTGGGGACCGCACCCTTGCCGTTTGTCCCAGCTAGCTCGTTTTGTGGCATAGGGTGTTTGTTATTACCAGCGGGACAACTTGTTAATCCTTGCCCGGCACCAACGGTAATTCCAATTTGGGTACCTTGGTCCGGTACTTCCGTGTTAGAGTCGTAATCAGGGAGTAAATGCGTTAGAACGCGCTTTACTAGCGTTCTTGTCAATTCCTTAATGTGTCCCTCAATTTGCAGGTATTCTGGCGTGTGTCGGTGGAAGCACGCTAGCGTGACTTTATTTCCCAAATCGTTTCCTTTTTTCTATATGGTCAGCAAACGTCGCCATCTACCCGGCGCATTCGCCAAATTAACACAGTTTCAGTTTTCCGGATTTTCCGAAAAATGCTGTAACTTGCTGAATGCGGGGTTCTCGGGATATCCTCCGGGACGTCCTCCGCTATCCCCTGACACCTCTCCCAAGTCTGGCAAGTTCCAGCAAACCGAGATAATGCGACTTTTTCCTGATTATCCCGGTTATTCCTGTTTTTTGAAAATTCCTTAACTTTCCGGTCTTCTGGTTCTCACAGGAGGCTTTAGTGGTGTGCTCTTCTCCTTTTCCCACTTAGTTGGCGTCTTGCAAGTTACATCAAACTTTACAATCGCCACTTTTCCTCTTTATCCCGGCTTCCTGAGGAATGCAGCAACTTGCCAAGTGCTCCTGCAGTTATATTCTGTCTAGTACTCTTTCCTTTTCCGTGTCTCACTCGTTCTAGGCTCCGCAAGCCACCGCAAATTTCACCATCCTAGATAACGTATTTCCTTCCAATTCACTTAACATCTGGATGGCATAGAGTCCCGTTGCCTGGTTGTGCTTTTGGGTTCCTCTATCACACCTCCCAAAAATTCAGATGGCATAGAGTCCTGTGGCCTGGTTGCGCTCTTAGGTTCCTCTCTCAAACCTTCTTCCCACTTCCTAAAACCGAACAACGCAGATTCCCGCGGCGTGGATGTGCTCCTGGGTTTTCCGTCTTCCAATCACCTTGGCACCGCGGCCTCAGAACGGTGAAGTCCCAACTAGCAGATGACGTCGGCCTCCATGGGTCCCCCAGACTCCTCCTGAGTTTCCACGGCCTCTTACTAGAGTTTTATGTTTTCTGCTTGGCTGCCCCGGAACGAGTGATCTCGAACCGCAAATCTTTGCTTATTTTATACCCTCTGAGTGTCAACAAACTCCCATAGCAAGCAAGGGCGCAAAGAAAATGGTATTTGTTAGTTCGTTATTTTAGTTTACATGCATTACAAGTTAAATAAAAGCTTGTAAAATTATTTATAATAAAAAAATCCCTATATTGGTTAATTGTATCTTGAAAAAGTGTGCAAAATTTAAAAATATTGGCTAATTATTATTTGATAAATTATGACAATCGACTTCGAAAATAGAATGAGATTAAAAAAAAAGGAATTTAAGTTTTTCGTTATTGGGAACTATCCTAAAGGCAGGTATTTTCTACATTTTTATATTTACATTTTAAGAGCATATTTCAGAGATAATGTATTCATTTTTTTTAAACCTATGTTACCAGTTAAGTGGGGTATGCCTATTTTGGTCCAAGCTTTGGATATGTTAAAAGCAACGGTCTTGTCTAAAATAAAAAACCCTATTTCCAATAGAAGAAATAGATCCAAAAAAATATGTTGTAGATTTATCACAATACGTACTACAACAGGTATTTTTAATGTTTTTACAACTAAAAATATAGGGTATTTTTGCGTTACTTTAATCGCAATACTACTGTTAACCCCTAATTTATATTGCTGTTTACATTAATGAATTCCATTTGTCCTAAATTCATTTCCCAGTTTGAAAATAATTAAAAACTTTATCCACTTTTCAAAAGAAATGTCGTGCAGTGGTTGCAATTCAATTAAAGAGTTTCAAGGGAGCTGTGGGTAGTTTTAACCCCTAACCCTCTTGTGAACCCTTGAAAATGTCAAAACTTCTCTTAGTTATTGGCGGACTTTTTCAACAAGACCAACTTTAATAGCTGAAGTTTTTCGGATTCTAAACAATAAATGGACCCTAAGAATAGCCCTTCAATGTGTTTTTTAGTTAAATATTATTTTTTTGGTTAGAACGTACGGGATGTTAATTAGGTATGAGCATTAAATTAACCATGACATTTTTTCATTGATAATTAGGCCATAATGGGAATATAAATTTAACATGGAAAACGAAAGTGGGCGCAAAGGGCAACATATTAATGAAAAACCAAATAGTAATAAACATGAAATTTTTTAGAACCCTTTTATTTTTTCGAAAGCATTTTCTCTTTCCTTCTAACCAGAACTAACCAGAACTACCAGAATAAAATTTATTTTTAAAAACACGTTCTGAATTTTCCGTTTTGATGTTATTGTTCTTTAAGGTATTTTCCGATCTTTACGATTGCTTCTTTAAGCTCTTGTTTTATTTTTTGTTTTTGTTTTTTTAATGTCGTCTTAATTTTTTTGATTGGTTTACTTGTTTCTGCTTGACAAATTTTGATATCCTGTTTCATTTTCTCTTGACTTTCCTTCAATTTTTGAATTAGTCTTCATGTCTTCTTTCAGGAACTCTTGATTTATTTTTATGTCTTTTTTTAAGAATTCCTGGCTGGTCTTTATTTCTTTCATAATTTTTTTTTAATAGTGTACCTATTTCCTTTATACCTGGTTTGTGTTGTCTTGTCTTAACTTTCATTCAATCTTATTACCCGACATCGGCTTTCTCAGGGTTTTATTTATTTATATTCATAAAATAAAGAAAATAAAACAATTATTGGACATAATATTGCCTTTAGGTAAAATAAAACAATAAAAATCAATATTATAGAGTGAGACTTAATTTTTGTTTCTATTATTCACATTTTTGATCGTATTCTTTTAGGCAAACCAATGGCCATACCTTTGTTTAACTAATATCATAAAGTAACATACCTACGGATAAGAGAAACCATGGCATGCTAAAATTTTCGTACCGCTTTTGCGGCAGGCTTGGCGGCAGGCTTGTCATTTTCCAGTTTACACTTTAAATGCGTCAGTCGAAGCCTCGCCTCGTGTAACATCAGCGGTGGTGAGACACGTAAGCTTACTGGAAATGACTAACTGGCTAACTATTTCAACGAGAAACGAATAAAATTATATTGGGAGTTTTCGCATGACCTGTCCTTAAATCGGCTATTCCATGATAACTCTTATAATTTCCTTACTCTATGATAATATCTAATATAAACTCCTTTATATCCGGTTAATAGATGGCTAAAGGTTTCTAATTCGGATCCTAGACTAACAAACTTATTCTATAATATTTTTTGAATTAATTTACATATAAATAAAAAAAAATAAAAACGGCATTTTTGACATAACACAATTTTAAAATAATAGACCAAAATATACCATTAAATTCCTCTTAAATGTACCTTGGACAAACGCAACGACTTTTAAAATCAAAAGGTATGCTCAGTGTGCACACTCTTGGTAAATGATTAAATTGCAACCGATTGACATTTTTTTAACACGCTTTTATTAACTTGGGTTGTAACTATCAATCTGGCTATGTAACGGAATCTTTGAGCCTAATTTTAACCAACTTCCAGCTATTCGATTTCTTTGAAACTTTGCACACGTATTAAGGAAACATGACAATGCAATAATCTGCAAACAGTATCCCGTTATCTTTTTTGAATCGCCAGGAAAAAAAATTCCATTATATTATAAAAACAACACCTAGGATGCCATCTGTTGGCAACATTTCAAACTTTGCTATTAAATGAAGAAGAAATTTTTTAGTTTTTACACAATTTGGTTAGTTGCACCATTGGTGTTCAATTTTTATGAACAATAAAAATATAGGGTTAGTTGCACCATTAGTTCAAGGATTCCATAATAAAAATTACATTATGTGTAATGTATACATAATACATAATGTGCAATTAATAAAAATTAACATTCTTTTTTGGATCGCCAGGAAAAAAATTCCATTATATTATAAAAATATAAAAACAACACCTAGGTTGCCATCTGTTGGCAACATTTCAAACTTTGCTATTAAATGAAGAAGAAATTTTTTAGTGGGTTGCAATATATTGGCAACGGTCCAAACATTGCCTGGATTGCCATCTGTTGGCAAAATTTCAAACTTTGCTACTTAATGAAGAAGAAATTTTTTAGTGAGTTGCAATCTGTTGGAAAAATTTTAAAATTTGCCACTCTTGTTCATTAAAAAATTTTTCGCCATTTTGTCAAGAGTAGCAGAAACTAAAAATGAAAATAATTAATAGTTTAAAAACTAAAAAACACGCTTTTATATGCAACCGAACTTAAAAATTAGAAAATAATTTTTCATTAAAAAATATTGTCATTTCATAGTAAAAAGCGTGGGGTGATAAATATATTAAATGTTATAATTATTATATTTGCAAATATCTATGATGGAAAAGTTATGAAAAATAGTAAAATGCACCCCACGCTTTTTACTATGAAATGACAATATTTTTTTTAATGAAAAATTATTTTCTAATTTTTAGTTCGGTTGCATATAAAAGCGTGTTTTTAGTTTTTAAACTATTAATTATTTATATTATAACTGCGGCCTACTCGACCAAGTTTCGTAAAAAAGATTGGAGGGCTTTAATGTATGTCCCTCGGACAGCCAGAAATACGTAAGTATGTAAGTAAATAATATCATTATTATTATAGATAATAAAACTAAGTTGATCAAATGTGCGTGCCGATTAAACTTGAAAAGGAGTCCCGATACGATAAAGGGACTTATATAGTGTAATAGCCCTTTATCCCCCTCGAACAAGAAAGTTCCCGTTTTACCCTAAAGGGCGTATTTTTAAAGATATAAGGACTCTTCCAACCCTTCAACTTGGAAATTAAGTGTAGTGGCGTCATCTGTTGTCGAGTATTTGAACTTCATTCAGAACAACGGTTAGTTGGGTCTCATATCAACTCCCGAGCGAAGCCGAGGAATCATAGCTAGTATTTAAATAAATTATGGTGTTTTAGATCGTAGTGGCGCCATCTGTTGTCAGTATTTGAACTTCATTCAGAACAACGGTTATTTGGGTCTCATATCAACTCCCGAGCGAAGCCGGGAATCATAGCTAGTATATAATAAAACTAAGTTGATAAAATGTGCGTGTCGATTAAATTTGAAAAGGAGTCCCGATACGATAAAGGGACTTATATAGTGTAATAGCCCTTTATCCCCCTCGAACAAGAAAGTTCCCGTTTTACCCTAAAGGGCGAATTTTTAAAGATATAAGGACTCTTCCAACCCTTCAACTTGGAAATTAAGTGTAGTGGCGCCATCTGTTGTCGAGTATTTGAACTTCATTCAGAATAACGGTTAGTTGGGTCTCATATCAACTCCCGAGCGAAGCCGGGACTCATAGCTAGTATTTAAATAAATTATGGTGTTTTAGATCGTATTCAACTTAAATTTACTGTGAGCATAAAAATAAAACACTATGTTCTCTCAGACAGTTTAAATAAATAAGAAAAAATGTCTCTCGGAAAGCCATTCCTTGGACGACCAGTCACTTAGATAAGTAAAGTAAGTAATTTATATTTTTTAAATAAATTATTTGATCTAAATTTTATGAGTAAATATAAAAAAACAAAATAAACCATGTTCTATTAGACAGTCCAAAATTTAAAAAATGTCCATCGGATAACCAGTAACTTGGACAACCAATGACTTAAATAACTAAATGGTTGTCCGTTAAACAATTTGTGTTTTCTTGGGATACGATAATAAATATGGGGTAATAACTGACAAGATAGTTACTTCTGTAGGTAGTGACCCTGCCTTCTGACCCTGGTGTTGCAGGTTTGTATTTGGCAAACAAAAATATGAATAACATTAATACTAATATATTACTGTTGAAAGTACTCTGCTCAAGGGCGCCGCCAGGGTTGGGGGAAAGGGCAGCTGCCCCCCACCCTAGAGATTTTAAAAAGTTGCTCAGTGTAAAGCAACCAAAGTCCCAATTCTTTTTTTTTTTTGGCTTGCTTGATGGATTATTCTCGTACGTTCGAAACTAGAATGAAATCACCCATTCCATCAAATCTAAACAATTGCTGCGTTTAGCTTTCGTATCTTCCTTACAGAAATGACACTTGATTTGTTTTCCTAATATTATAAATGCGGACTTTGCATCGGTTTTAAAATCGCAAAAATTTGGTTACTAGTTACGATATCCGATTCTTAGTAGATATAGCCGCGAGGTCAATCAATTTAGGTATAGCTCATATGAAAGTAATCGAAATCGAAAAGCAAAAAGTGCTGTACCGGCATCTTCTTTATGAAGTACAGAAGTACAGGTTATTTTTTTCTGTCTTTTTTTAATAGCTAGTTCAAAACAAAGAAAATATTTACATTATCACTTTTGCTCAGTAATATGATGACGATTTTCGATTTAAGATCCAACGTTTTGTCCAACGGTTTTGTTCCTGGCTGGCAGTTGTCAATTTTATTTTTCAATGTGCTTTATTGAAGATATGGTCTGTATTGGTTCGGCGAATTTATTTAATTGATAGTAGTTATTTGGGTACACGCCAGAAAATAAATTAAAACTACAAAAAAAAAAAATAAAACAAGTAAATGGAGAACTTAAAATCAACTTTTTGCTGGCAAGTCTGCCACCGTTGTCAAGATAAATTAAATAAAAATTTAAGAAAAAATTAACTATTATTAAAAAATACAAACATATTTGACACATGTCAAAGATTTTTTCAGAACCTACTAAAAAGAGCTACAAATTTTTAGATTTTAAACCTAAATAATAGGTAGTTTTCAATTTTTGATTTTTATTTAATTTATCTTAACAACGGACGCGAATCGTCGATTTTTAGTTCTTCATTAATTTGCTACCATCAATTTAATGTGCTTTATTATATATATATTATTTTTATATTTTTAGTATAACTTGCCCTGTATAATACCAATTGAAATAAAATTTTGTATTTATAAGTTTTGGACCATGCGACCAGTTTTATAAAATTTTTATTTAAAATTTATAAATTTTTGGTCTATTTGTCCTCTTGTAGCACCTATCCTGGGACACACTATATAAAAACCTAAACAAAACATAGAATGGTTAAGAGTCAGCGTTCCAATTAAATTTTATAAATCTACAAAACGTAAGTTCTTCGTTATTTAGGCCTGAGCTGTAGGCACAACAAAACCGACTTTATACATTTCCCTTCATTGCAGATTTTTAACGGAATTTATAATAATAATCACTAAAACATTTAATGCAACTTACGCACACCGTAGATGTGAAACTCGTACTACGAGTGAAAATCTACATGTGCTCTCGATTTTTCCTACAATTTATACTTTTCTTATTCTCCATATCAACTTGCCCCCTCCCCTGAGCCATCGGCTGGCGACGTCCCTGACTCTGATCATTGCAAATTAAAATTAAGCAAAAAGCCATCCAATATATAAATAAAAAAATATAACAAAAGAAATCTGGATCAAAAATAAATAATAGTTTAAAAAACTAAAAAACACGCTTTTATATGCAACCGAACTAAAAATTAGAAAATAATTTTTCATTACAAAGAGTTTGTCACTTCAGAATAAAAGCGTGGGGTGCTTAATATATTAAATGTTATAATTATTCTATTTGCAAATATCTATGAGGGAAAAGTTATGAAAAAATAGTAAATGCACCCCAAGCTTTTATTCTGAAGTGACAAACTCTTTGTAATGAAAAATTATTTTCTAATTTTTAGTTCGGTTGCATATAAAAGCGTGTTTTTTCATTCAGGTGCTGTTGACATTCAATAACAATCATACTGATAAAAATAATAGTTTAAAAACTAAAAACACGCTTTTATATGCAACCGAACTAAAAATTAGAAAATAATTTTTCATTACAAAGAGTTTGTCACTTCAGAATAAAAGCGTGGGGTGCTTAATATATTAAATGTTATAATTATTCTATTTGCAAATATCTATGAGGGAAAAGTTATGAAAAAATAGTAAAAATGCACCTCACGCTTTTATTCTGAAGTGACAAACTCTTTGTAATGAAAAATTATTTTCTAATTTTTAGTTCGGTTGCATATAAAAGCGTGTTTTTTCATTCAGGTGCTGTTGACATTCAATAACAATCATACTGATAAAAATAATAGTTTAAAAAACTAAAAACACGCTTTTATATGCAACCGAACTAAAAATTAGAAAATAATTTTTCATTACAAAGAGTTTGTCACTTCAGAGTAAAAGCGTGGGGTGCATTTTACTATTTTTTCATAACTTTTCCCTCATAGATATTTGCAAATAGAATAATTATAACATTTAATATATTAAGCACCCCACGCTTTTATTCTGAAGTGACAAACTCTTTGTAATGAAAAATTATTTTCTAATTTTTAGTTCGGTTGCATATAAAAGCGTGTTTTTTAGTTTTTTTAAACTATTATTTATTTTTCATTTTTTAGTTCGATATATAAATTAGTTTTTTAAAAATAAATGCTCCAGTTTATTCACTAAAAATTCCTTCTGCCATTTTGTCAAGAGACACATAGTCAATTAAAAACGCAGCAAGTTATGCATCAATTGCCCTTGCGCATTCGCCATAATTTAAAAAAAAGGAATTTATTTATCCTGGCGGTGCTAATCAGGATAACGGGATACTGTTTTTAAATTATTGCATTGTCATCGGTCCTTGATACGTGTGCAAAGTTTCAAAGAAATTGAATCGCTGGAAGTTGGTAAAAATTAGGCTCAAAGATTCCGTTACATAGATAGATAGATAGATAGATAGATAGATAGATAGATAGATAGATAGATAGATAGATAGATAGATAGATAGATAGCTAGATATATAGATAGATAGATAGATAGATAGATAGTTACAACCCAAGTTAATAAAAGCGTGTTAAAAAAAAATTAATTGACCCAGATACAAATTAAAAATAATAGATTTATTAAGGCTATAATGGGGATATAAATTTAACGTGGAAAACAAAACTGTGCCCAAAGGGCAACATATTAATGAGTAACTAAATAATAAACACGAAACTTGTTCCGGCGAAAATTAAACTTCAGTGGACATCCAGGGTAATTGCATGAAGTCGAACGTCGGAACACTGATATTATTTTGTAATTAAATTATTTTGTATTCCGGTTAAACACTTAATGCGAAGTTACGGCTTTAATTAAACTCCGATGGAGTTATTATTATACTAGGTGTTTTAGGAAAGACCCCTGTGAGACTAAGGAATTGTAGTCAGTAGCGTGGAGATTAGCGCAACAACGCGACGAAGAAATGAACTTTAAATAGGCTATTTATCTTGCATTTACTTTCAAATAATAGGCTTCAGGTAAAAATTACTGATATTTTTTATCCATTAATTTAAAGAACCAAAATTATTTTAAAACTTAGCCCAAATTTGCTAAAGCACAGGCAACAGTATAGCCTTAGGTGGAGTCAATAAATCACGTGAGGCGTTTTATTTCAATTTTTTGACCCCCAACCCCCTGGTGTCACCTTCCGTCACCGTCAGTTTCACCTGAGTTTTTTGCTTTGCACAATTTTCTAATTCGAAATTGACTTTGTGTTCGTCGAAAAATATTTTAAAGGGCAAAAAAAAGGTTCTTGACCCAAAAGTTTGTTCTGGTGTTTACTAGATAACATATTTTTCCTCGGAGGAAGTGCCCAATCTCGTTTTCTTTTCCTGTTCCTAGCGAAAGAAAAATTACGTGATATTTGAACAGACTCCCCTTCTTTCACAATGAGATTAGGTGCAATTAAACTCAATGCCCTTCCCCCACCCCCCTATATGTCTCACGTAATTTATAGACGCCCCAAAAGGCGTCAATCCTACTATCCGATATTTTCTTTAAGTTTTTGAATTTTATTTATTATATTATACAGGATGATTCAAAAATCGATCAAGAAACTTAGGAGGGTGATTCTACTTGACAAAATAGGGTAGAACTTCATATGATATTTTTTCAAAATATCCTTCGTTTTCGAGTTACAAGCCGTCAAACTTTAATTTTAATTTTGTTTTTTCGCCATATTGCATTTATTTTTTAACCAATCCAGTTGATATTTGACACACAAATCGAGCTTTGTAGATTCTAAAATTTTAAGACAAAAGTACTTTTTTAAATACCGCCAGAGGGCACATTACCTAAAACTTAAAATTTATTTACATCATAACTTTTTATTTTAACAGAAGCTGGGGGCGCCATTTATAGACAATCAAAAACTTTAAAAAATAAGGTACTCTTTATTAAAGTCAATTAACCTCACCGTTTAGGCACCAATAGACAATAAAGTTTTCATCAATTTCAATTAAATTACCTACGTACATACAGGGTGTCCAGTAACTCAACCTCAACCTTTTCCCAATATGGCGCCCAGCTATCACGTTGACATTGAAAGTTGTCATTGATATGTCAAAATATGCAGATCGTTCTCATATACCGAATAGTCCCTGGGGCCAGTAATAAGATTGACGTGATGAAAAGAACACTTTAACACTTTTGGGGGTTCCTTTGACGAGTTCTATTACGAATATTCATACCGCCACTATGGAACGTCGCTTTAACCCAGCCTGTCAATATCAAATGTTTCGGGTGTCAAAATGGACAAACACGTCACTTTCTTTGTCGGACAAGTTTACCACAATGTTTACAAGTCAATTTTTAAACATCGTAAGGATTACAGGCTACCAAAGCGGCCCAATCCGATACCAAAAGATGTCAATGGGCTTTATGGTTTTGTGACTGTAATCTTTATGATTTTGGCACAATGTTTAAAAATTGCATGGAAAACATTGTGATAAACGGTAAACTCTTTCCGGCATAAAAAGTGACGCGTTTACCCAGTCCGACACTCGAAACATTTGACATTGACAGGCTGGGTTAAAGCGCCGCTTTTATATATGGCAGTATAAATATTCGTGGTTGACTCGTCATACGGAACCCCCTAAAATGGTTTTAAAAGTGTTCCTATCATGAAGCCCATTTCATTACTGGCCCAAGGACTAAATTTTTTAAAATTTTATAAGTTGGGGGACGAACATCAGGTCCTGACTGTATAATTTGTTTTACAAATGTTCCTTGTTAAAAGGGTATAGTTATCTACATTACGAGGAAGGAAAGTGCCATTTTTCCTTAAGAAATGTATATTTTTGTTCTACTACCTAACACCAGTAAAAAATGACATTTAAAGTCATCAAACATCATAGAAGTTATCGTTGCCAAGGCGCCAAGACTGATTTTTGTAATAAATATGACATAAGTTCACAGTTTTATTAGGGCGAAGAAAAATTATTATCCCTTAAGAGATAGGCCTCTGGATTAAAGTCAAAAAAGCCTGCACGTTTACGAGAGAAGAAGTTCATTAGTCAGCTGCTGATTAGATGTACTTTTTAGACCTTAGACTTTAGAATAGGGCCTGGATAATCCATGCACTGAAGCCGCTTGGCCTATTATGTGCCCTGGTTCCGAACCACTGTCTTATGCGCGACAACTTAAGACCTCGTCCCCACCCAGGTTGACTAACGAACCTACTAACTGAGTGGGGTCCGCATGTCTACGGTTGCGCAGGACAGGACACAGTGTGTTCCGGCGCCTTAGCCGAGAAAAGCAATAACGAGAAGCGACATTAATGTCGGTTCCTTTGAAGTTTCGGGGTCTGATTTTCATAACCTCGAGTTTGACACTGTTGACGTAAACACACCTTATTTTCGAGAAAAATAACTACAAGTTGTGAACAAACAGTCTCTACACTGAGAAAACTAATGAAATTGTTCGGCGAAGTTTAGTCCAAGGCCTAATGTACTTGTTTTTTTTTTTAATTTCTTCATACTAATTATTTATGATTTCTTTTTTCTATTTGCTACGAAATATTGTGTTTCATGGTATAGGAGTCCAAGTGTCATAGATAACGCAAAGTGTATTTTTTCTTAAAGCAAGTGCAATAGGATAGGCTAAGAGGAAGCCTAAAAATTTACTACAGACTTCACGGATATAGGGTTTACAAGAGCATAAATGCACAGAAAAAAATAATATTTTGGCAAAAAGTTATTTTTGATCTAAAAAAATACTTGTAAAAGAAATACGACTCACGAAGAGAAAATTTTGAGTTTTTATGCAGGGTGCGCAAAAGCTTAACATTATCATTGGTATAAAGAAATGACCTAGAATTTCTGTAAATTTAAAATTTTGAGGTTATGGTGTTTTTCAATCATAACGCTTTAAAGGAAAACATTTAATTTTTAACATATATGCATTTTTGAAGCTAAATTTGAAGAACAGTGTCGAACACAGAAACGAATTTCCAAAAGACTTAAATTTCTGAAGAATATTTTTATAGGTTAAAATTAAATTATGACCTATATGCATAAACTCATGAACAAATTTCAGACTAAAGTTAATGTGGTTTTAAAATTTTGACGCTTTGAAGAAATCATTCCAATTTTCAACGTTTATTTATTATTCAAGCTAAGTTTTAAGTACAGTATTAAATACAAGATCAAATTTCCAAAAGGTTTCAATTTCTGAAGAGCATTTTTCTAGAATTAAATTAAATTACTACCTACCTGCATAAACCCATGAAAATATTGAGGCTAAAATTAAAACTAATAGCCAAAACCAAATTTAATTTTTTTGCATAAACCAAGCTTTTTTCTTTATGGAAATCAATAACAATAAAAGTTTCTTGATTTCATTTCAGACATAATGTGGTATTCTGTTGTATATGAGTAATTAATAGACGATCATGTTTATACATACCAAAAATGGTCCCTCGGAAAAGAAAAAAACTTATTTCTTCTTCTGTTTTAGATGGGTAACTGCGGTAAGCACAATAATATCCTAACATGATAATAGTTTAGAAAATATATTATATTCAGGATAGGTATACAAATCTCAAAATTTCTTCACAACTACTTTCTTAAACTAATTTCCAAAATTAGCACACTACACAACAACGGATTTTAACTCGATCAACACATCCGAAGCACATAAGCTCGCTAACTAAAGTGGAAAGGGAAACAGCTGATATGTTTGACGGAAACACACCTTGGTTCGCGCATGCTCTATAGATAAACGATTTTGGCGGGAGGCCTAGCTGTCGCTTCTCGTTATGTTTCTTCTCGGGCCTTAGTCCTTGCTGGCTATTAGCGTTGATACATTTTGTACTTTGTCCGTCTTGTTGAGTTAACCATAAATTTCTGACCTTGGCCGCCGGCAGGATTCGACCCACCTCACGTCGGTTTTGCGCTCAACGACTTGGCGCCTTACACGCTCGACCAAACACCCTACAGAGACTAGATGTACCTACACGAAGGTAGGAACAAAAAGTTGAAAGCTACGTTTCCATCTTTTGTATAAAAAATATGTGTAAGGCACAAACAACAACCACGACAAATATTAAAGCGAAAAGGAAAATGGTATAGCGGATGGTAGAGAAAGAAAAAGTTATTTTTCCTTACCAGGAGAAAAAGTAAGAAATTTACTTCCGGGGATGAAAGTGTCGTTTTTTTCCTTATACGAGAAAGGAAAAGTCTATTTTAATGAAGGAAGGAAGTAGAAAAATATTTATGAATATTTGAAGTAGTTTTTAAAAAATTGACCACTCAAACACATTTAAGCTTTAATAATAAGCGTGTCTTACCACTTACACTTTTAAAATAAAAAAAAGCTTTTAAAATATGTGTATTTAGGCGTTAGATCCAATACTTAAAATACATTATTCAGGTTTCCACGTGCTGGTTTATTAATTAATGTTTTCATTATGTCAAATGCTGACATAGTCAAAACACGATTAAAATAACATGTTATTTAGGGCTGACTGGCATACCCGTTTATAAACTATTATATCCGTTTGATAATTCTAAAAGAATCATTTAATGGACAAACATCCTTTAGCCACAAGTAATATGTTTAAAGTATAAAAAAATATATACTTTGTTCACAGCAATGGAAAATGTTACTTTCAGGTAAAATTTTTCGTTAAACAATAATAATATAAAAATAAAAGCAATAACATATTGTGAACACCTAGTATAAAAAAGTATACATTTTGGGTATTTTAAAAATATACATTTTTGGGAATTTTAAAATAAGTTTACATTTTAAGTTAGGTTAGGTTACTTAACATTGGCAATTTTGTTAAATAAAGATATACGTGAGGTGTCAAGGTTTTTAAAATATAAATTAAACAATTTTCTAGGTTACTCTTATAATAATAAAATAAAAACATTAAACAAACTGGGTCGCATAGAAATGCAAAACAAACACTGGAAAATTTAATATTTAAAGAGGGAGAAAAAAGTTATAAAAAGATTAGATAAGAAGTAGTTAGTGAAGTCAAGTATAAAGTTAAAGTTTTAGTTAGGCCCCATACGGGCTACCCTAGTGGGGGTATGCTCGTACCAAATTTAGTTAGTCAAATAAGTTAAGTTGGTTTTTAAAAAATGCAAAGTTAGTTTTGATAGTCCACCGGTCTCATTGTCTCAAGAAGATAGTTCCATATGGTACATTGGTCCAAGTGACGTAAAGAGGCCCTAATGTATCCAAAATCCTACGTCACATATAAAGTGGCCCCTATGTAAATTTCAAATAATACGTCACAATATTACATACCATTTTTAACTACAACTTTGTGCAAAAGCTGTTATTTTAACAATTAAAGTCTGTTTAAAACCTAACTTATAACAAATTATCAAATTTAGTGTTTTAAAACTCAATGTATAATCACTACCAAATTCTGGATAGCTGGTTTTACTCATAATTATAAAACCCTATAAAAATCCTCATATTTAGCAATGGTTCTTTGTCCAATTTACTTTGTTATATTTAATTTCCACATATAAAAGTACTAATTAAAATAATTGTTTAAAAATATATTTTTTTTAACTCCCTGTAGTTAGAAAATCAAGACATTTGGGACAAATTTTTATATGAAGTTTTTTTATGTTTTTTTAGATAGAATTTAAAAATAAAAAAAGGTTGTTTTTTACTCAAGAATTTGATCGTATCGATACGAATTGAACATGCCAAGAATTGGGTTTTATTTAATAAATAAAAAAACTAAAGAGGTCAAATGTGTTCCAAATCTAATTAGAACTTAAAAAAACATTTTTATTTTAGAAAAATGCATTGGCGTACAATTTTTTTATTTAATATATTAACTTTAAACCCCTTATAAACGACACAAAAAAAAATAATATTTTTTTCTTGTTTTCAAAAAATGTCTTTTGGTGTAAGAAGGCGTCTACCCAATTTTTTATTAAAATATCTTAATTGGTATAAAAGTAATTATAAAAAAACAATAATTTTCTAAAATTAACACCCTGCAGTTCGAAAACTAAGACGTTTAGGACATTATCTATATGAAGTTTTTTTCATATTTTTAAATGTAGAATTAGCCCTGAAAGTTTGTCGGATAAGTTGTGAAACACCCTGTATATGTTCCGCGGATTCTTCATTTTTCTGGTAGAACCAGCATAGGTTTTCTTCTGCCAAGCCCATACTTTTTAGGTGTTTATTCAGTCTAAAATGACCTCTTAGTTAAACCACTATAATTCTTACTGCCTATCGTTTGTAATTTAGAAGGTCTGGTAAATTCCGGCGAGTACGTCTTTATGAATTTTTTCGTTTGACGATGTTCTGGTGCTCCACTCCCTATCCACTAGTCTTGGGACTCCCTTATGACCCTTAATCCAATTAATAATTTAACTTGGCATAACTAAATACCACAGTAGGGTTCGGGTCTACCATTGAGCCCCCTTCTATGCCAGTTTATCAGCTTCCTCATTTCCTTAGTGGCTCCTCGTGTCCTGGTACCCAGGCAATAGTAAGCTTGATGGACCAAAAAAATAGGTATTTCAATTTTAAAAACTCAATTTGACGTAGAAACTTTCATAAATGTCACTTTCAAGGTCAAGTGTAATATCCCCATTAGATGCCCTATTTAATTTTATGAAACTTTTTTATTACAAACCTTTTCTACAGCCCTTATTTTCACTTTATTTAGTCGTTTCCACAATTTTGGGACATCTTGTATATTAATTCATATATACATCGTGCCAGGTTAATTTAATCAATTAACATTAAGTGTCTTCAACAGTAGCAGGTAGCGATTAGACAAAGAATAAATGCATTTAAAACTCGCTCACTGCCTAAATGTAGTTAATAAGAAATATTAATTTTAGTATGTTCTCCTTTGTCAGTGTGACGAAAAAGTTTCTGTTGATTGTTATATTGTATTGTCAGCAATTTAAAATGCAACATTAAAAAGCCAAAGCTTAATATAAAAACATAAAAAACATAAACAAGGTTTGTCTTAAAAATTGCTACTGCAGGGCCGTATTAACTGTTTGAGGCGCCCTACGCTAGATTTCCTGGAGCGACTATTTTCTATCCAAAAATTTTTAAAAAGCAAAAAAAAAAAAGATCCCTCCCTTGTTTTTCGCGCCTATTTGTCTAGTTTATTCCAAAGCACCTTATTCAGGCAGAGAAATAGTCAAAGTCCCCACTCGACCTCAACTTTTTAAAAACTTCCCTGTCTAGCGCCTATTTTTTCATGGCGCCCTAGGCTGTAGCCTAGTCAGCCTAATGGATAATAGGGCCCAGTATACTGCCCTAAAATAAATAAAAGTAAAATTCTTAAATAAATAAAAGAGGTACTAAGTCTTATATTCTTTTTAATTTTTATCGCTTTTAAAGTATTTAAAATTATCTTAACTTTAATTTTCATTAAATATTCTTTAAATTTTCCCTAATTACACAAAGACTAATTCATTTAAAATTAAGGAAACTATAAAACACCGAAATAAAACTCTAAAACTACATTAAAGAAATGCATTTAAAACTCCTTTGAAAAGATATCTTGCAAATTTATAATTAGATTCATTTGTCTGTGAAACTTTAAAATAAATGAGATGTCTAACTTTCGGTAAAAGTTTCCGAAAAGTGATATTAGGGAGTTTTAGTGAAATAATAAATGAAAAAGCCGGTAATAGGAACGCATAATGATTATTATAAGAGATATTTTTTTATTATATTTATTGTGACGTATATTTTTGGAATTCATAAGGGCTACTTTACGTCACTGGGCAAATGTACCATATGGAACGATCTTCTTGGGACCATGAGACCGGTGGACCATCAAAACTAACTTTGCATTTTTAGGACCAACTTAACTTATTGAACTAACTTAATTTGGTACGGGCATACCCCACTCAGGGTAGCCCGTACGGGGGCTGAACTAAAAATTTAACTTAATACTTGACCTTACTAACTACTTCTTATCTGATAAAAAATCTCTTTTAATTTCTTTCTCTCTTCTTTAAATATCAAATTTTCCAGTGTTTGTTTTGCATTTCTACGCTACCCAGTGTGCTTAATGTTTTTATTTTATTATAAAAGTAACCTAGAAAATTGTTTAATTTAATTTAATTTTAAGACCTTGACACCTCACGTATATTTTTATGTAGCAACTTTCCCAATGTTAAGTAAACTAATTAAAATGTATACTTATTTTAAAATTCCCAAAAATGTATATTTTTAAAATTCCCAAAATGTATACTTTTTTATACTAGGTAATTCTATTTAAATAAAACACTTTCTATTAATAAAGGGTGTCTCAACTAGAGCGCCGGATTTGATTGTCAAAAAAAACAAATATTTTTAGGATATGCACGCTTAAAAAGCCTACAACACTTTCTTTTATATCTCGTTAAACAACAGAAATTTTGGACTTTCTCACACAATTGGGTCACCCTGAAGATAGATTTATAAAAACTTTATTTTTTTCTTAAAATCGACCAAGGATCAACTGTATACATTTTTTATGTAAAATTAAAATTTTTAACCAAATGTTACATACAGGGTGGATTAAAAAGTTATTTGGTTTTTAATTTGTGCTAGATATCGTAGGTGACGCCCTTTGGAGTTTACAATAAAATTGATAGCATGTCTCACGTTTCAAAACACCCTCTAGCCAAATATTTGGAAAATACAATTATTATTAAGAAAATTCTTTAAAGAAAACTAAGATTAGAATTCATTTTTGACTGCTTTTGTTTTTTTATCTTTATGTGTAGTAAACATTATTTAAGGGTCTGGCCACATATAACTCCTCGACGACGCGGCCCCGATCAGGCCCTTCCTGCCTCGTCTTTCCTCCGACCACTTGCTGGCCAAAACAAAGCCGGTTATTCTTTTTCTATTCTGTGCAGTCGTTCGCTTCGCATGAGTACACGGTGGATCGACCGTGTCGGCACTGTTTGAAAGCCACTTTTTAATGCGCCGCAAGAAAGTACATTAACTATTCTTAGTTGATAAACTCTGACCGCACCGAGTTCGGATTTCTCATGATAGAGAAAAGTGGGGCAGATTAATTAGGTTTTTATACAGAGTGTTTTTAACCAAATGTGAATAATTATAGGAGGTGATTTTTACCAAAAAATAAGAAAAAAATTCAAATGAACACATGTCCCAAACGTCTTAGTTTTTGAACTACGGGTATTAATTTTTTTTAAATATTGTTTTTTATAATAACTTTTACACACCTAAAATCTTTGGGAGAACGACCGTTGGCACCAGAAGACAATTTTTGGCATACAAGACAAAAAATAATTTTTACCAGTGTCGTCCATAAGGGGTTAAGGATAAAAAAAATTTAAGAAAAAAATGGTACGACATTGTAGTTTTCTAAAAAAAAAAATCCTCTTTAAGTACCCATTTAGTTTAGAACAAACAAATTTGATCCCTTGACTTTTTTCGTTTTTCGCCTAAATCAATAAAAACCAAAGTCTAGAAATCAAATTTGTTTCAAACTAAACAGGGATTAAAAAAATATTTTTATTTTAGAAAAATGCAGTGGCGTATCATTTTTCTCTCAAAAAATATTTACCTTAAACCCCTCATGGACGACTCTGGTAATTTTTTTTCTTGTATGCCAAAAAATGTCTTCTAATGCAAAGGGTGCGTTTTCTAAAGTTTTTAAAAATATCTAAATAAGTAGAAAAGTTATCATAAAAAACAATATTTAAAAATATATAACATCCCGTAGTTCAAAAACTAAGACGTTTAGGACATATGTTTATATGAGGGTTTTTTTCATTTTTTTGGTGGAAAATCAACTCCTTAAATTTTCGCATTTATTTAGAAACACTCTGTATATCTAGGTGTATTCATTTTCCTAACTATCTTTTTTATTATTTATCGTAACTTTAAGCAAAGAATACCAATCCATAGAACCCCACAAGTGAGATTTCAGCGTACCCTAAAAAATTTTAGTACCTACCCTGACCAACAGATGGCGAAAGTAGTACGATGTCGCTTTGCTAATACGATTACCATCAGAAATTGATAGCAGTCGCTGACGAGCAGTCGGCCTGATCAGTTAGAGTAAGGATATACGCAAAATTTAATAAAAATAAAATCCCCGATAAATGGACCCAGTATCCATAAGATTATTAAATTTATGATTTCAGAATAGGATATATCGATGCGTTTTTACAAAACATCGTAAGCGACATTCGCCAATTTTACGGGAAACGATTTTTTTTCCCATCGCGTTATTTTTAAAGAAAAACCGAGATCTGAATGTTTTTATGTTAGATTTCTTCTTATTTTGAATTACAAAACAAACATATTTAACATTTAATGTCAAAATTTTCAGAATCTCCTCAAAAAAAGCTAAAAATTTTAAAATTTTAAACCTAAATAATAGTTAATTTTTAAATTTTTTATTAATTATATTCAATTTATCTTGACAACGGTGGCAGACTTGCCACCAAAACGTCGACTTTTAGTTCTTTATTTACTTGCTTTATTTTTTGTTTAGTTTTTTGGTACTTAAAAAAAACGTTTCCCGTAAAACTGACGAATGTCGCTTACGATGTTTTGTCAAAAACCCATCGGTATATCCTATTCTGAAATCATAAATTTTATAATCTTATGGCTACTACCATTTACCGGGGATTTTATTTTTATTAAATTTTGCGTATATCCTCACTCTAACTAATCGGGCCGACTGCTCGTCAGCGACTGCTATCAATTTCTGATGGTAATCGTATTAGCAAAGCGACATCGTTACTACTTTCGCCATCTGTTGGTCAGGGTAGGTACTAAAAATTTTAGGGTACGCTGAAGTCTCACTTGTGGGGTTCTATGGATTGGTATTCTTTGCTTTGAGTTTGGTATAAGTAAAACTGTGTTACCTTATTTGGTTAAGTTTTCAATTACGTTTAATTTAAAGCGTAGTTCTTATTATACTGTGACGTTAGAATTTGGAATTACATATGGGGCCACTATTACGTCACTAGGGCAAATGTACCATATGGAACTATCTTCTTGGGACCATAAGACCGGTTGACCATCAAAACTAACTTTGCATTTTTAAAAACTAACTTAACTTATTTAATTAACTAAATTTAGTACGGGCATATCCCTAGGGATAGCCCGTACAGGGCTTAACTAAAACTTTAACTTTATGCTTGACTTTACCAACTACCTCTTCTCTGATAAACAATCCCTTTTAATTTCTTTTCTCTTCTTTAAATATCAAATTTTCCAGTGTTTGTTTTGCATTTCTACGCTACCCAGTTTGTTTAATGTTTGTATTTTATTATTATAAGAGTAACCTAGAAAATTGTTTGATTTATACTTTTTAAACCTTGACACCTCACGTATATTTTTATGTACCAAATTTCCCAATGTTAAGTAACCCAATTAAAATTTAAATTTCACAAAAATGTATATTTTTAAAATTCCCAAAATGTATACTTTTTTATACTAGGTGTTCACAATACAGACTCATATTAGTGCAATTTTATTAAACACAAAACGTTTTGCTTTGTGTTTTCAGAAACTTAGTTAAATATGCCTTCTTGAAGGTCAAAAAAATACCCCAACATTTTACCAGCGAGACGCACGGCTTCGGATTCCTTGCGGTTATGTGTGGCCAGAACTTAATCCCTCGAAATACAATATGTTTAATCTAGTAGATATCTTTTTAATGATTTATTATATTACCATCAAGACCACAGCAATGTTTTAACAAAAACTTCTAAAAACTCCCCATAAAAAGAACATTGAATAAAAGAAAAGAGACAGTAATTCCGTAAAAAGTTTTCAAATAATAAGTATTTGCCGAAGAAAAACGATTAATTACGAAATTTATTTGTGATAAGTTTAGACAAGTCGACTTAATAGGATTTCCTAATCAAAATGGCTTGCAACTTTAATGAAATCCATTGAACTGATACGGCGTTAATTATAAATAAACAAACAGAACCAACTTAAATTAATTACAAGAACTTGAAGGCGGAAAGCAGAACCGTAATAATTGTGAATGGGTGTAATTTGAAATTAATAAAAGATATAATTTTGATATAAATCAAATATATTTTTTTTTATTTAAAAACTTATACTGTTTGAGCAATAAGTTTTGGGATATCGGCCAGTAATAGAATAACAAAACAAGCAGAATCAGTCACGCATGTTTACATGCCGGTATTTAGTTAAAGTGTCTCTTTTTCTCACATTGCCCATGTGTTATGTTATTTAGCTTAACCGGTATACACCACTGATCTGGATGGATTGCCAATGTTATAACCTGCGCGAAACAAAAGTTACATTTCATGGGCGAAAAAACCGGTTTGTGCGCAAGCCAGTTGAGGGTAAAAGCACCTGGCCCCAAATAAACTATCCGCATTATAGGAAAGAATTTGTTGACGGCGTCCTGGTTTTCTGTTCGAAGTAGGGTAGCTAATGAGCGTTACGATCAGACCGCGGACGAAGGGTACGGGGTGCCGGTGTTTGTATTTTGCCACGGCTTTTAAGTGCGCATGTTCGTCCACCCACTGCGCGAAGTCGTAAAAATCCTAAAAATGCTTCTTGCCGCTGCGGATCTAAATGTAGGTTATCTATGGTATACACCTTAAAACAGCAAATTCGTGCCAGTATGCAATAGAAACAGCACAAAAAAAATTAAATTTATAGATTTGTTATGGACCCTTTAAACTGGGTTGCTAAAAAATACCGCAACGTCATATCACGGTAACTAGTAAAAATTGAATTTTGAAAATTTTGCTTCTGCTTTAACGAATTGTCCAGTATAGTCCCTCCACTTGCAGCTCCCAAGAGAGAAACTTGTGGTGACGCACGAATGCATCCTTATACGGTCCAACTGGACAGGCCCCGAACTTTCCAATTTGTTTGTTCTTTTATCCCTAAAGTTTCTAGAATGTACAACCCGCGGAGGTCTTTTCTTCCTCCCCTAATTATAAACCGAAAGTCAAGAAAGATTAGAAATCGGTTAATTCACAAAAACCGCTCACACCAGCGTTACAATCGATTTTTCCAGGTAAATGTTAATCTAAAAATTTGTTGCTGCTCACAAAATTGTTTGTCAGGGTGTAAATAGTCAGCAACAAATTATGAACCGGAAGTCAAGAAAGATTAGAAATCGGTTAACTCACAAAAACCGCTCATGCCAGCTTTACACTCGATTTTTCTAGGTAAAAGTTAATCCAATAATTTGTTGCTACTTACAAAATTGTTTGTTAAGGTGTAAAGAGTCAGCAACAAATTATAAACCGAAAGTGACAAATGATTAGAAATCGATTAACTCACAAAAACCGCTCACGCCAGTTTTCTACTAGATTTTTCCAGGTAAAAGTTAATCCTAAAATTTGTTGCTGCTCACGAAATTGTTTGTCAGCGTGTAAAGAGTCAGCAACAAATTATGAACCGAAAGTCAAGAAAGATAAGAAATCGGTTAACTCACAAAAACCGCTCACGCCAGTTTTCTACTAGATTTTTCCAGGTAAAAGTTAATCTTAAAATTTGTTGCTGCTCACGAAATTGTTTGTCAGCGTGTAAAGAGTCAGCAACAAATTATGAACCGAAAGTCAAGAAAGATAAGAAATCGGTTAACTCACAAAAACCGCTCACGCCAGTTTTCTACTAGATTTTTCCAGGTAAAAGTTAATCTTAAAATTTGTTGCTGCTCACGAAATTGTTTGTCAGCGTGTAAAGAGTCAGCAACAAATTATGAACCGAAAGTCAAGAAAGATAAGAAATCGGTTAACTCACAAAAACCGCTCACGCCAGCTTTCTACTAGATTTCTCAGGTAAAAGTTAATCTAAAAATTTGTTGCTGCTTACAAAATTGTTTGTCAGGGTGAAAAGAGTCAGCAACAAATTATAAACCGAAAGTCAAGAAAGATTAGAAATCGGTTAACTCACAAAAACTGCTCACGCCAGCTTTCTACTAGATTTTCCAGGTAAAAGTTAATCTAAAAATTTGTTGCTGCTTACGAAATTGTTCTGCTCCTTTTATTGCAATTAACATAAATAAATAGGACATCCCATATAAAATACCATACCAAAAATATCATATGTAGCGCAAAACTGATAAATGTGGCAACATAACTATATTACTGTTTATTTCTTCTTTCTCAGAAGCCGTCAAATACAGAAATTTATACGCGCAGCCTAAGCGGTTTCAGAGATATATGAGCGCATCCTAACTTATTGCGTAAAATGTGGTGTTTTAAAAATATGTGGATTCAATAAATTTGGCCAGCGCAATTTATTGCAATTAAAAAACTTTACCTTAAAATGTGGCTTTCAATTCAAGAAACGAAAAAGATACGTGTAGCACTAAACTGTAATATATGGCAATAGTGCCGATATTACGGTTAAATTCTTTATGCCCGATACCTTTCAGTGACCAAATTTTGGTAAATGTAGCTTTAGCGATTTAAAAGATATTTAACAGTCATTACTTTTTACTAACCCTGTATATTTTCTTACTGGTAATGTTTGTACGTAAGTTACACTTTTATAAACTATTTTTATACGAAACTGACTAAAATTGTGTTTAAGGGCTCGTGATGTTATCAAAAGATTGTTTTGAGGTAAATACATAGAAAAAACATTATAAAATAACTAAGAAAGAAAAATATTAAAAGCTTTAATGAAGTAGCATATAATTTCATTATAAAATAATAATATTTTTGAAAAATTAGCAAATAACCCATAAACTAAATATTAACTAAATAAGCTTGATTGAGACTGTACTCTAAGGAACTATACCCTTAAATCACTCGATTATCATAGTATAGAAAATGGAGCCTCCAACGTACATATTAATTCCGTTATTGTCTTTTGATGACAACATTTTTAGGTTGGCAATGTGAATATTCCTACATCAGTAAATTTCGGTTTCCAGATTTAAGTTGACTGTTTAAGAATTTATGACGGTAAAAAACTGTAAAAACCTAAATACCTTTAAAAATGTGTTGTATTGAGTTTAATACCCAAATTTATTAGGATTTTTCTTGCTTGGAGAAAAACCAAAATAAAAATTGAACTTTGACGGCTTGTAACTCGAAAACGAATGACATTTTGAAAAAATATATATATGAAGTTCTACCCTTATTTTGTCAAGTAGAATCACCCCCTTAAGTTTTGTGATCGATTTTGAATCACCCTGTATTTGCCTAAAATAAAAAAGCTAGTGTTTGATCAATTGATAATCACTGGATGACAAACGTCAATCTGCCGATTCTAGTAACTTTTTTTAATGTCCGGAGAGACATAAAAATGTAAGCTTCGATAAACTTCTATTACTTTTTGTTCTTTATGTTTTACGACACTAGATTTGTCATCTTACAAAATTTTTACTTCAAAGGTAAATTTTACTTAACCACATTTTTTTAAATAAATACCTAATAAAACAACAAAAAATTGGGCAGATCCGGACCTGTTACAGATTGTGGGATAAGATAAGTTGTTGTAGTCTAAGTCTGACAATAACATAACACCAAGATTTAAACAGTTGCAAGAAGAGTTTGGGTTTCTTAACTAGTTACAAGTTTAGTGCAATAAAGTGCATTTAGTTTACAATGGTTGGAAATATAGTTAAATATTTAGGTTTTAATTAATTTTGCAGCAGGTTTTTGTAACAGCAATATGAAATGTTTAAAATTTTAATTAAAAATTAGTTACTGCTTATTATTTATATTAAAAGTAAATTAGTGAATTGTAAAAGAATAAAAATAAAATAAATAACTTTAAAATATAAAATTTACATAAATAAATATTGCTAAAACCTAATTGACTGTGCCTATTTATTAAACAAATGGTTAAAATAATATTTAAATATACAATCTACCCTATGTACATGTTATAAAAAATACGAATTTTTTATTTATAATCGAAATGGTCATAAACTCAGGTTAAACTATCAACCCCTGAAGCTGTACAACTTTTTTATATTTTGTTTTTTTATATCTATATCATTATTCTTAACATTTCACTAAAAAATTATAGGTACCCTAAACAAATATTGGAAAAAATTAAAAATGTGAATTGTGTCCTACGAGGAACTGCCGTGATCAATTTCTTGAAAATTCGGCTTTGTAAATTTTTAAAAATTTGTCAACTCAGTTTGCCGGTTTACGCCGCCTAAAATATTTTTACAGTTTAGGCAGATATCTCTTTCGCAGGATCTTAATTTTTAGTATTTTTATTGGATCTGGTGGTTTTTCCAAAATCATCGTATCCCATTTAATGCATCCAAAACACAATCATGTTCTTGTCGCGGAAAAAGAGTCAACAAATACTCATCCTCTACTTATGATGCGGCCAAGTTTTACAGAGCAAAAAGACACCTTCAATCTTGTGGGCGTCACATTTGAAAGTAACCTCCAACTGGCATAAACACATTGTGGATCCATAGCCACGGCAGCCTCAAAAGCTTGGATTTCTTTCGAGCCAAAAAGTATTTCTCCTTCTAATTTATACACTTTATATGTGTCCCAAATCCGACCTCCCTGGAATATTGTTCTCATATCTGGGGCATGGCGCTCCCCACAACCCTAAGCATTCTTGATTCTATTCAAAGAAGAGCTATTCGTCTCATTAATGATCCTTCACTTACAGAAAGGTTTCCTCTCTTGCCCATCGTCGGGCTGTGGGAGATTTATCGCTTTTTTATAGGTACTTCCATGGCTTCTGCTCTGAAGAATTGTCCAGTATAGTTCCTCCACTCACGGTTCCCAACAGAGAAACTTGTGGTTCCGCGCGTATGCATCTCTATACGGTCCAACTGGACAGGCCCCGAACTTCCTCACTTTGTTCGTTCTTTTATCCCTAGAGTTTCTAGATTGTGGAACTCTGCTGCCCGCGGAGGTCCTTTCCTTCCCCCAAATCTTCAAGTATTTAAGTCCCGTGTCAACAAACTCCCTCTTACCTCGCTTAAGACACCCACGGTACGTTAGTATTTAGGCTTTCAGCCTTCGTGGTTTGTCCAAAGATCGGTGGCTGAGTGCGCAACAAAATCCTTTATTTAAAAAAATATTTGGCTTAAAGACCATCTTGAAAAGCCTGAAACTTCCTACTATGATGTGTCACCCAAATTTTAAAATTATAAATTCTCCTTAATTTCTATTAGGATTCCAATGAAAGTTTAATTAATACCTAATTTTTTTATTTGTAAACACATATCAGAAACATTAATTAATTTTAGAAAATAATACGTTCATTACGCTTAACTCCAAGGTTACGTACATAAAAATATAAAAAATATACTCTCCATTGAAATTTTGCAACAAAAAGTTAGTAATAAATATGTATATTCTATATACATTATCTTTAATAAGAATTATAAACAGGCAATATATATTATCGATTTAAACATGCACCAGTTCCCTACCCTAATAAAAGCTGAGTTAGAAAAAAATAAAATTTGATAAGCAAGCAGGGGAATATTTCTTAGACGAGGACTAAAATCCACTCAAGAAAATGTTAAATTAAATACAACACATTTGTGCACCATTGTTTTGTATTTTAGACAGCTTCATTGTCTAATAGACCAAGTTATGTTTACTTCTGGTAATTTTCATTTGAAAAGACTACATTTGACAACATTGATTTATGTCGTCAGTGCGTGGTTGCCAGTGTGTGACCCTTCCTCCTTCTTCGACGAACTTAAATAAGGCTCATCCATCACTAATGACTTTATACATATAAACGTACTTACTGACAACTATGACAGCTTTGTTCGTTGTTTTAATTTTTATGATAGCCGTCAAAGTTATGTATAAATAAAGCCAAAGAACAAGGTTTCATGCGGTTTCATCTTAAAGTCTCTTAGACTTTTGTTGTTTTTTTTTCTCAGGGAGCCGTTTCTCTTGTTCGGTGGTGCTGGCAGCCTAAAGGCCTATATTATCCATACTCCTTTTTAATTGTATTCACCCAGTACCCTAGTGCCGGTAGGCGGTATGGGTTTACTGGGTGTGTACCCTATATTTTCGGGGACACTCTAACATCCCCCAAGAATACCTGTAGTTACTATTTCGGTCTCCACTACCCATATTCTGCAGTTCAGATCTCCATGTGGAATGTGCATGTCCTGTGAGGAAACCTGTGATTGTTCTTACCTGATTCCTACTTATTCATGGAAGGTGTTAGGGCTCTTAAGTGCATGGTCCTCTAATATAAAATTTTCCCATGCACATATTGAGGAAGTCTGTCTCAATTCAGTCTCCGCTGTTCTTTACTCAGTTTTGTACCGCACTTGAAGGTACTCTTGGCACTTTAAGAACTGGTTCTGGCCCGACGTGTTTCGTGCCTGTAGACACCCTCCTTTGCCAGTTTGCCTGCGTTATCGTTGCCTTCGAATTACGCAGTGCTCTGGCACCCACATCAACCTTATCTTGGAAGCGTCTTGCCAGTACCTTGAGTTCCCCGAGGTATTCTAGCACCATCCCAGACGATACCTTGGGACTAATTAATGCACCAAAGACTGCTTGACAGTCAATTGATTGTATAATTTGTTCGGGGCCTTTCATTGTTAATTATAGCACATTGTAGAATCGGCCAAAAGTAACAGGAAGTGCAATATTTTTTTTTGATTTTATGCGAAAATGCAGCTGACTACCCCCTCCCTTCCCATTAATGTCTATTAATGTCATCCAGACGGTATCTACAGTTTTACGTAAAATTCAACAGACAGACAATCCTTTACATTACCTCATAAAACATTTTATGACCATTAAAAAAATTACCATAAGTCTCCAGGACCTGTCCTAGACTAATATTACAAGACTAGCGCGGTGGCGCGCGCCCGCCGCCGCCGAGATGCAAAAGTAATACGTTGAATATGTGATGTCGTTTCTGTCTGTTCGCGCCCGACAAGGATGGAAAACGAAAGACGGCCGGAGAATGTCCGTAAGAGCGAGACGGCTTCGATCGATACGTCATTTGCTGTTTCCATGGCACCACGTGCCTCCTTCCTTGGCCCTGTAGCCCACCCGATCCCTGGTCCCTTTATATTAGGAATCAGTGGTGGATCTATATTATTAAAAATATGTAAAAATATAAAGTGTTTTAAAGTAATTTATACTAATTAATTAGGACTTTTTCAAATTTTTTTGAATATTTTGTAAGAAATACGATATTTATATATACGTTTGTTGACACGGGACTTAAATACTTGAAGATTTGGGGGGAAGGAAAGACCTCCGCGGGCAGCAGGTTCCACAATCTAGAAACTCTAGGGATAAAAGAACGAACAAAGTGAGAAGTTCGGGGCCTGTCCAGTTGGACCGTATAGGGATGCATACGCGCGGAACCACGAGTTTCTCTGTTGGGAACCGTGAGTGGAGGAACTATACTGACAATTCTTCAGAGCAGAAGCCATGGAAGTACCTATAAAAAGCGATAATCCCCCACAGCCCGACGATGGGCAAGAGAGGGAAGCCTTTCTGTAAGTGAAGGATCATTAATGAGACGAATAGCTCTTCTTTGAATAGAATCAAGAATGCTTAGGGTTGTGGGGGACGCCATGCCCCAGATATGAGAACAATATTCCAAGGGAGGTCGGATTTGGGACACATATAAAGTGTATAAATTAGAAGCGGAAAAATACTTTTTGGCTCGAAAGAGAAATCCAAGCTTTTTGAAGCTGCCGTGGCTATAGATACAATGTGTTTATGCCAGTTAAGGTTACTTTCAAATGTGACGCCCACAAGATTGAAGGTGTCTTTGCTCTGTAAAACTTGGCCGCTCATAAGTAGAGGATGAGTATTTGATGACTCTTTTCGCGACAAGGAACATGATTGTGTTTTGATGCATTAAATGGACGAGATTTTTGGCGCCCCAATCCAATATTAAATTAAGATCCTGCGAAAGAGATATCTGCATCGCTCTGCGTTTGTTTTCCAAGTCAGGTTTAGTGATGGGTTTAGGAACCTGAAAACTGGAGTGAAGGGTACTATCGTCGGCGAAACTATGAATGGAATTAGTTGTGGACGAGAGAAGGTCGTTGATGTGAAGAAGAAACAATGTTGGTGCCAGAACTGAGCCCTGAGGCACTCCAGCATTTACTTGGTGAAAGCTTGAAGAATGGCCGTCCACAATAACTGATATACGACGATCAGATAGATAACTAGAGGACCAAGTACAGAGTTTAGTTGAAAGACCATAGGAGGGAAGTTTATCAGAAGTGCGGCATAAGCCAGACCTGGTCGCTTTGGGATATATAAAGAGCATGAGCCTGAACTTTTAAAATTCTGGCTTTATCAGAAGATTTGGAAAACCAGGGTTTGTTATTGAGTGTTTGGGGTTATTGATGATGTGTGGAATAGGTTTCAATGCCCAGTTGAATTGATTTAGTGAAATTGTGTGTACTTTATTAAAATATGTGAGATCCTAAAATGGGTTAAATTTCACTTGGTCAGTTTTGAAAAGAGTATGTATTTAACCTATTTAAATATTTAGGTAATTCTAATAAAAACTGGCCAAGTTAAATATAACATACTTTTTATTATTTATTAAAAATCCCATATCAGGCAAATATTAAAACTTTTTCATTATTAAAATAATATATGTACTTCGTATATAACAGCAAGATTCTGCAGAAATTAATAAATTTCTTATAGTCCAAAGACGTGTGCTTAATACATTTTTTAAATTATAACTTTCGAATAAATAACTTAATTAAATTATAGTAGGGAATATTTTACAAAGATATTTTTGAATAATTGGTGATTCATCAAAGAAAGTTTTTAACGTGGTGATAATACTAATAATAAAATTCGGAATATAAGAATAAAGGATGGCGTTTGCATTTAAATAATTATTTTAATTTGTAGTGGAAAAACTAGTAAATTGTATTTAGTTGGTCTTAAGAAATATTTGCTGTGCAGTCCGCTAGCTTAATATACTCTCTTGTCTTGTTATAAAAGGCCTTATTAGGTTTAGCAAATTTTTTGCCAAGACGGTCAACGGTTTTCATTATGTACAGGGGTGTCCCAACTCTGTTAATGCATCAAATAACTTCGCTCCTGTACAAAATACAAAAAATTAGCTTGAATTAGAAAAATATTTAAAACTTTCCACTCAAGTTATCTTCGAAACGAGACAGATTTGAGAAAATCGCCGAAACACGTCAAGATATTTATTGAGGGGGAACGTTTTTTACAAAAATTGGACGGCGCCCCCTTTAACCCTTAACCACCAGGGCCACCACCCCAAAATTCTTAAATGAGAAGGCGGGTCGAGTGATACATCATTTTAAAGCTCCTGACGAGTACTTTATAACCCTAGAATATGAAGTCAATATCTTCACCTATTACAAAATGGCGGTACTTTAAAAATTACCTAAATACCTGATTTGGATGGTCATATTTCCGAAACTAATAAAGTTAGATGTACTTAATGTGGTATTTTCTTAAAGCTCATTTAAAGATCTTTTAATGGTAAAATAATATACAGGGTTCTTAAATAAAAAAATATGTACTTTTTCTTTTACCCTGTATATTACTACCAGTATCACCATTAAAAAGACCTTTAAAAGAGCTTTAAGAAAACACCACATTAGGTACATCTAACTTTATTAGTTTCGGAAATATGGCCATCCAAATCAGGTATTTAGGTAATTTTTAAAGTACCGCCATTTTGTAATAGGTGAAGATATTGACTTCATATTCTAGGGTTATAAAGTACTCGTCAGGAGCTTTAAAATGATGTATCACTCGACCCGCCTTCTCATTTAAGAATTTTGGGGTGGTGGCCCTGGTGGTTAAGGGGTTAAAGGGGCGCCGTCCAATTTTTTGTAAAAACGTTCCCCTCAATAAATATCTTGACGTGTTTCGGCGATTTTCTCAAATCTGTCTCGTTTCGAAGATAACTTGAGTGGAAAGTTTTTAAATGAACACCCTAGGTCCAATCCACCACTCTCCCCCTTCCGGACTATGCTTCAGGGGCTTCGTCGGCGGAAAATCTGGATAATCGAGCTCGTAGCTCCCAGAAATTCCAAAAAGAAAACAAATATCCAACAATCGATGCAATGCATAAATTGTCGGCTGTCAAACCTAAGATCTGCTACTGGTGTTACGTATAACCTTCACTTTCACTACTGACAGTTCCCATGGCACACCCATCTATTTCCCGCCATTTGAGAAATACCTCGTGTTCACCACCAAACAGGATACCATCAGCTTATAGGAATCTTCGCTCACAGCGCTAGATCCAGAAGAAAGATGCCGTCAATTTAGCGTGAATCTTTCCTTGATCCCCGAAGGTAAAAAACGTTCGTACGACACCTCTAGCCGCCACTCCGGGAAGAACTTTGTAGTCCTCTCGCACGTCCGCACTGTCCGGAGGTCTTAAAAAATATTTTTATTGTAACGGCTCTGTGTGTACCACTCTTTACTATTAGTGCTATAGTCAGGGAAATGAATGTTTTCTTTTTAGCTTGTCTGCTGTATGTGCTTACTTTTCTTGCGATAGGCCGGATTTTGTGGGATCCTGTCGGAAGTCATGACATTAGGTTTTTGGGATTAAGTGAGAATTAGTGGAATTACAAAATAGTTTTTAGGCATATTGTCGGTAAATAAGATTTATAATGGGTTTTTTTAATTTAGTAAAGTGATGTGTAATTAAATTGGGATTTGTATTATTTATTTCTGCTTTATTTTTTTAACTTGACAAAGAAATTAAAAAAAAAATAATTTTCACGACAGAGTTCAAATGAGCAAATGGTTATTTTTAAATTTAAAACAGAATATGCTTTACATCAAGTTTAAATAAAAATCAGGCCCTAACCGTGGCCTAGTACCGAAACTACTACTTGTTTGTTTTGGTAGTAGGATTTTTTTGTTCCTTTTTCCCCTAGAAAAATTCGAAGTTTTAAAAGAGTACCCTTTTTTTAATTTTTTATTTGAAACGATTTCAACTTCCCAAGCAGCAAGCTGTCATCATTATGACGTCATTTTAAGCCATTTTTGGTCATAGGACGTCATCAGACCAAAATAATGACGTCATTTTAATGACGTGTTTCTGACGTCGTTGAAGTGACGTGTTTTCGACGTCATTTTTTCGTCAAACTAGCTCATAAAAATCTAATGGCGTCAAAATCCAACCGAAATATCATATGACACAAAAATAACACTAAAAAATTTACAAAATTGAAATAGGAAAAACTCTACCGATAGATGGCGTAATGGACAATAAACTACTACGTTTATTCAACATCTTTGCTTTTTATCGCCTACACTTTACCAATGACACCAAAATAGTTCAAGACCGGTCTGCAGTTGGTGATCTCAATTAGCTTTGAAAGAAATATCTTCGGCTATAGTGAAAAAATCTGCATCTCCAGGTTGGCCAGTGTCCCGAGAGATGCGACCTTGCAGTGCAAGGAAATTGCAAGTAGTAAGTAGTTTTTTCTATTTTAATTTTCAAATAAAATATCGCATCATTTTAGCTATTAAAGAAAGTGTACATTCGTCATCTTAAAGACGTCATTAACGGGACGTCTTTGTCTGTGTTTTAGGGAGGTCAATTAACGTTATTTTGTCGTCATCTTATGACGTCTTTGCTGACCAAATGTGACCAAAAATGACTAAAAAGAGACGACAATAAGACGTGAGCTTGCTGCTTGGGTAGTTATAGTTTTTTTGCAACTTGTCAATAAAATTAAAAAAAAATAAAAAAGATGTTTATTTTAAACTTACAATTTCTCCGGGGTGTTGCGGACCCAAAATCCAACTTTTTATACCAAATTTTAAAATAAAAATTTTCACCTTACACATTTTTCCAAATGTGAACAGATCATTTTTTTCTTTAGTTTCTTTGAAGACAAATATTGACGATAATATGATATTTCTTTGAAGGTGGTGGCCAATGTAATGTTTTCAATAATACTACTTTCTTGGACTTCCAGTGTCTATATTTTTTACCTATACACAAGTTTCGGATGGTATCAACTTCAACCGTTTGTCCATATAGAGTTTTTTAAATTTTTTAATGAAGAGTTACCATCAAAAGTTTGTCAGCAGGTTTTTGCACAGCCTGTATAAATAACTTATATATTTTTCCCCCTCTGAGTGGTTTCTAATTTTAAATAGTATAAAGAAACAAAAAGTAAAAAAAAATATAAAAATCGGAGCAGTTATTGAGGACTTTCATCAAAAAGTCTTCATTGACTCGACTAAAATTATTCCCCTTTTTGATGCTGACACACTATTTAAACCACGCAATTAGAAAGAAATAGATGATTGTCGTCGTTATTTCTATGACGCCTCTGTATTTTTCTCAGCTGAATTCAACTTTAAGTCGCTCCCACTGATCTCGATGGATTGCCAATGTTACAACCTGCGCGAAACAAAAGTTACATTTCATGGGCGAAAAAACCGGTTTGTGCGCAAGCAAGTTGAGGGTAAATGCACCTGGCGCCAAACAAACTATTCGCATTATCGGAAAGAATTTGTCGACGGCGTCCTGGTTTTCTGTTTAAAGTACAGTAGCTAATGAGCGTCACCTGTGTCACGGTCAGACCGCGGACGAAGGGTACGGGGTGCCGGTGTTTGTATTTTGCCACGGCTTTTAAGAGCGCATGTTCGTCCACCCATTCATTTGTTTACTGCGAGAGGTCATAAAAATTCAAAAATGCTTCTTGCCCAATGACGTATGGATCCAGCGATTCATTCATAATTTTATGATAAACATTAATCCAACAATCCTAATAGGCAAAGGGGGTGAGGCAAGCGAGAAATGAAAATGGCGGACTTACTTTTTGACCTTGATCGATAGTATGCACCCAACGACGCTGGTCTCTATTTACCTGTGAAAAGTGAGGTGTGGAAATGAATAGTCTACCCTTCTACAAACAAAGCACTGCCTACCCATATTGTCTTTAAAAACACTTTCTAATCACCAAAAACACCAGAAAATACACAAAAAACGATTTTTAAGCTTTATTTAATCACTTTTGGCTTTCCAAATTGTCAAATGACAGAAACCAACAGAAATGACAAAGCAAAGGGGGCGTCACCCACAAGCGTTTAGGAAGATTTCATTCATGTTTTATTTACGATGGAGTAAAAATCCCTAGGCTGCGATGCCGGGATTAACACATAATTACGTATTTTCAGAATTTTGCTTTTTTGAAAATATAATAACTTATAATATTTGAACATATTTTTTAATTATGATATCTAAAAATGATAAAAATATATGTATTGTTTATTTAAAAAGTTATATTACAAAATTCTTTAATATAGAGGCTTATCCAACAACTACTTGTGGTTAGTAAGCTTAGAGTGGAAAAATTAAATTTGGCAAACCGCATTTTAGCGCTTTTACTGTGATGTGTTGATGACAACTCAAACGTAAACAAACCTGGTCCATCCGTCGTTGTTCTTGCCAATGCGGATCTAAATGTATGTTATCTATGGTCGCGTCTCATTACTTGTACTAATACCTGTATTTCTTTAACTTGAAACCATATTTAAATTTGATTATTATTTGTTCATTCTGTGCCAAAAGGCGATGTACAAAATACAAACAAGCCAGAGCACTAACTCATCGCGTTTTTCTTTCCTTGTAACCATTGTTTCGTTACACAATCTTATCGTGGAATCTACATATTTATTGTGCCATTAACGCAACGAACATGCCATTGAATTTTAAATCATTTAAATCAGCTACTGCGGGCTATATTTATTTTAATATTCCATTAAATGGAATTAAGGCTAATTTTCTATCAGGAAAAAAACAACAGGAAATTTTTATTTTAATGGGTTGTTTCTGGCGAAGTGTAATTTTTGTTATACACTAAAATCAGTTTAAAGTCGAGGACTTGTATTTATAAGGTTATAAATATGCGCTTTTCGCAAAGATGCTGACATTATTTTAAAGTTTTTTCCTATGTCTTCACCATTTTCTTGTGTCCTTTTATTAGCACAAAAACCAAAATAACCAGTTTTTTACCAAAAGTCAATTTAAACGTATCGAGCTGGCCCCAGTGCCGGTTATACCAACTTTCCGATTTATAAGGTTATAAAGATGCGCTTTCCGCAAAGAGAGACTGGCATTTTTTAAAAGCTTTTCTTATGTCTTCATCATTTTGTTGTGTCCTTTCATTAGCACAAAAACAAAATAACCAACTTCTGAGGAGTGGGCACAACATTAATTAATGCCTATACAGGGTGATTCAAAATCGATCACGAAACTTAAGGGTGTGATTTTACTTGACAAAATAAGGGTAGAGCTTCATATATTTTTTTTTCAAAATGTCATTCGTTTTCGAGTTACAAGCCGTCAAAGTTCAATTTTTATTTTGGTTTTTTCGCCATATTGCATTTATTTTTTAACCAATTCAGTTGATATTTGGCACACAAATCGAGCTTTCCAAGATACCTTTCTGCAACTCTGAGATATTATCACAAAATTTGGTACACATCTTTAACTATTAGATTACATTTTTTGTCGTAAAATTTAAAAATTACCAGTAGGCCTTCGAACAAGATTAGTATTGTTCTTTTTTAAGAAAAATACTACGCTACTGCCTTTTCTAAATCAATATGATTTTAAAAAAATTCTTTAGAGTTAATTTGGTTTCCTGTTATTTTCTCGTACGACGAACGGTTTCGTTTAAAAAAGATAAAGCTATTTTGATACATAGCAAAATCGATAAAATCTGGTATGGTGTTTTGTATGTATAATTCATTTTTAACCTTATTAGAAATTATAACTACTGAATATTTTAATTAAGTTTAAATTGTAATAATGTAAGTTTTTGACTTTGTTTAAATACAAATTAGACAAAAATGAATTTTACCTACAAAACACCTATATAAATTAGCTTTAAAGTAAATGATTATTTTAAAAATAATATTGATTCTAAGAAAAAGAAGGTACTCATCATTTTATTAAAAATAATTTAATACAAATCTTGTTCGAACCCCACTGGTAATTTTTTTTCTAACTTTTACAGCAAAAAATGTAACGTAATGGTACTTTGTTTTATTAAGGGGGGCCATGTAGCACTTCATTTTAAAGACCATTTGGTTCTCGACTCAAAGCAACTGCGTTTTTGAAAATCGGTCTTGTTCGTTCCAGACTTAGAACCGTTTAAAATTTGGCTTAAATACCTGTAAAAACAGGCCAATTTTGGTAAAAAAAGTGACGTTGAGTAGAGAATCAAAGGGCCTTTAAAACGAGGTGCTACATAACCCCCTTTTCTTTGAAAAATAAAAGTTTCTAGTTCTCCCTTGGCACTAGGCCAAGTGATTTTTATAACAAAAAGTAGTTTAAGTGTTACTCTCTTACCTAAACTTTACCCGATTACGATATCCTGTCCCATTTAAAAGATTTAATGTCAAGAAGGATATTAGTGTTATCTGTAAACAACAAAATTTACTAGTGATCTCTTATACCAGCAAAGTTGTTTAAAATTTATATGCATCTCCCCAATGTCGGTAAATGTATTTCCACTTTCAGCGAAATATTAATACACGAAATATACATAAATATTATGCATAATAAATAACGTAGATGGCCCTGTCGACACGTATGTAATGTGTTTAAAAATGCTTTTTAGATAAAACGAATATAATGCCTACAGGAAATTAAAAAAACTTGATAAATATTCATAGATCTGTCAGGTGTTGATGTAAAAATAATTCAATTATAAATAACTATATTATGATTGATATATACAATATACATAGATGTGAAATTATTCAGCCATCGGCTGAATTTATATTCATTAAAAATTAAATAATTTACTGATGTGTTTTAACACAGTTTGGACAAGTTTAACCAACTTTGAAATTGTAATTTTAGACCCAGCAAGGATTGTGCTGTATTTACCATTTTTGGCATAGGATATGTCGTATTGACAAACAAATGTAATATCGGCATGTATCTAGTACAAAAGTCGGTAACCCTTTTATAAAATATAAAATAAATTTAGAATTAAAATTAAAGTTATAAAACCTCCTTAACTGGTTAGCAATTAGGGCGTCATTATGTATTTAACAAAAATAATCCAAAAAAACCAGTTTGCATTTAAAAAATCCAAAGAATCCGATATCATTTTTAATCAGACTTGCTAACATTTTCATAAAACTTTAAACTTCGGATTCCTGTCGTTACACAAACATTATACAAATTCCAGCACCGGGAAAAAACGGACGATGCACCTTCGATAATAATTTTTCAAAGAGGCCAATGTAATTTTTCATACATACTGTAAATTAATTACTTTATATTAAAATTCCTGTGACAAACTGTGACATTTAATAATTAGTTTTCTCTGAAACGAATTCCAACTATGGTCCGTGCCCGGTATTGCAGAAAAAACGACTCTGATTCTCACGGAATTAATTAAATTCGGAATAGCGATAAATTTTAAATACACAGTTTATTTAACCTACTTTATTTATATCCTTGTTTTTTTTTTAATAGTTATGTGTTATTATGGGAACGTTTTTAAACAAAGATAATAACGTTAATTAGTGACTGGCGTTGCAATATAATTTGAAATATATATGTGTTGCAGGCAAATGGTTATTTTAGGCTAAATGACTCTTTGCTTTTAGGGAAATGCCTTCTGCCTGGGCAAATGACTTCCATAAAAATATTTTTTATTTAAAAGTCATCTGCTTAGGTAAATGCATTTGCCGTGATTCTTGTTAGGCAAATGACTGTGATACTGTGTGATATATTTGATAACATATTAGGCATACGTCCGCTTGGCAGACTACAGTAAAAAGCAAAAGCAAGTGTAATTTGATTGGTTCGAAGGGCTATAGACGGCCATGCAGAACTGTCACATTGAGGCGGTCATGGTTAGCTTTGATAATTACCCTTTTTTTATTTGCTTTATCAAGAAATTAAAAAAGATTTAACTAACCAGAACTAACCATGACCCCCAATGTGACTGGTTATGCAAGTATTTGTATTTCCATTTGTGTAAAAATTGCTTGAGCAAATATAATTAAATGTTAATTGACTTCTGCAAATAGCATTTGAAAAAAAATACACCATTTGCCCAGGCAGAAGGCATTTGCCTAAAATAGCAATTTCCCTGCAAGATATGCTCTTTGAAGTAAGTTAGTCTTTAAGGTTTTTGTCGTGAAGTAATTTTTAACGATTATTTTTGACCACTCTATATTTATTAATTGTGTGAAATATCAATAGTCTGCTAAAGTAGTTCCTTCTTTACGAGAAATCCAATCTCCACTATATTAAAGGCTTTTGTTTGGAAGAAATTGATGGTTATGTAATGGGTTGCACACGTCATTTTTGACATACGATTAAAATAAGTCAAAAAACGGTTGGACTTGGAAGAACATTATACATAAATTATGTTAGGAATTTTGGGCAGAATCCCCAAAAAAACTTAATAATATATAGGGTGTTTTACTTGAAATAAGGAAGTTTACGTTATCTTCCGGTATAACCGGAAGTGGTAGAGCTGTCAAAATATTTTAGTTGTATGTCTCCCACTGACTTTACCAAAATTTCAAAAATTTTCGAAGCTTACTTTTTAAGAAATCGCTCGCGGCAGTTTCCGGTGGACACCCTGCACATCAAAAGCATTTTTTGTTATAGCTGTTTAAAATATCTTTTTAATTTATGATACAATATACAGGTTGTTTCGTTGGAAAAATGATAGTTTACTATTAACCTCTTTAAGATAGCATTTTTTCCAAAAATTGGATACATCATTATGTGGAGATTTTTTTAGGTTTCTAATGGGTCATTTCAATGGTGATGAAATATGGGGTGTTTAATTAAAAACATGCTTTTTACTGTCTAACTCCGCAATACGTTTGTCAGTTTTCTTTTCAATATTTTATCTTAAAGAGCGGTGAAAATGCTACTCAGTTTCCCAGCAAACACTATTTGCCGGCAATGTACATTTTTATATTGGCATTGATGGTAAAGCATTGGCAATTGGTGGCAATATTATGACAACATCTAACACGCATTAAAAAGTCAACCCTAAATAAACACTTAATTGCCAATAAATTTTACATGCAGGCGAATTGCCGGCAAGCATACAAAAATGGCGGCATACCAATCCTGATTAAATAAAGCATGCCTTTTGTTGCGGGCAAATAAGTATTCGATTTTTGAAGGCAAACCTTCAACGCATATTCATACTTTTTAAACCATATTATTAACATTGGTATTTAACTAACATTAGAGCAATTTTTTTGATCTGTTTTATTTATAATGGCAGCTAAACAACATTATTTTATGTTTTTTTACCTAATTTAAAGGAAATGGCCTTTTCATAACATTTTATTGTTAAAAATCATGCAAATAAAAATTAGGTCAAACAAAATGTTTATTATGTATTTTGGAGCGAATAAAAATAAAATGATGGTAAAATTAGCTACGTTAATTTCGACCGAAGGTGACCGCTTTGTGCATTTGTTTTCTACGTGGTTTTCTAGCTTTTTAGGTTTCGTTTTTAAAGAAAAGAGTTTTTTAATAGACATAATTAAATGTATTCATTACCTAATAAGTGTGTGTTCTGTGATTAATTGGTGATGGCTAGTCGAGAAGGCAAGATATTCAAGTAGACTGTTAGGAGCTGTAAACATTTTGTTTAAAACCTTATTAAAAGTTTTAAAGACGTGTTAATAAAAATATTATATATATTTAATAGTTTTTTTGACATATCGATAGATGGCGTAATGGACAATAAACTACTACGTTTCTGCAATATCTTCGCTTTTTATCGTCTAAACCGTACCCATTAGACAAAAATAATTCGAGAGCGGTCTGCGGTAGGTGATCTCACTTAGCTTTGAAAGAAATATCTTCGGCTAGTGTAAAAATCTGCATCTCCAAGTTGGACAGTGTTCCGAGAGATGGTACTTTGCATTGCAAGGAAATTGCATGCAGTAAGGAGTTTTTCCTATTTTAATTTTCAAATAAAATATCGCATCATTTTAGCTTTTAAAAAAAAGTATATGCGACAATTTTCGTCAATAAGACGTCAGCTTGCTGTTTGGGAGTATCTGCATTTGCCCACTTTCGTGTCTTTTGTTATCTTTTTGCCAATAACTTATTAATGACGGATGCCATCCACATTACCTGCAACACGTGGCGAGTGTTGGCAATGCCAGTAAATTAAATGTACAACGCCGGCAAAAAATGTTATATGGGTTGCAAATTTAAAAAAGTTTTTATTTTAACTAATAACAAAGTTACTAATGGTGAACACTTAATTTGGATGACCCCATATTCTTTTGTAAATAGACTAGTGTCCAAATATGCATCCGGATGGGATGTAAGCCAATATGTATGAGAAGTAATTAAAAAATTAGTTTTAATAAATACTTAATATTTATGATTTATTAAATTACATACTTAAATATGCCCTACGAAGAAAATATTCCTAATATTTTTAACATGTAATGACAGGTACATTGTATAACAAAGTCCGGAATGCGTTTTTAAGTACCAGCCATGTTCTTAGATTTTAATAAGTTACGCCTTGTAACAATACGCATTTGTTTCTCAATAAATTTATAGGCCATTAATAATAGTATAATTGCATGCGTTTACGACCGGTGGAACATAAATCGTGATTTCGAGTTTTTCCCCAAGTACCATTCTCTTCACAGATCGTTCATTCGTATACTTATAGTTATAATAATTACAAGAGGCGAAAAGTCAAATGCCGCGATATAAAACAGTGGAAAGCGATGTATTATTTTTTTATTTTAATAATTTGCGAGTACATTATGGGTCAAACCCACATGTGATTCTTATCTTAATTTTTTTTTCTTGTTTGTAAAGCCGGCTGTCCATGAGAGCGGTTTTCCGCTCGCGGATGATAATTTAGCGTTGTGATTGGTTAGTGCAAATTTAAAATGCTTTTCCGCCATTTTCGACGCGGATCCGCAAAAAGTTGAGATGAAGTTAACTTTTTTGCGTTTTCCACTAGATTGTGCGGATTTTTCAAATTAATAGCCAGGAAATATAACCTTGAACTAGTTGATGAGCTTGATGATAAGACAAGACGTTAAAGATCCATTTTAAATAAAAGAAGTGTTATGGACGACATTAACTACACTTTTTAATTATTTACTTTAGTATGATATTTGGCAAAAAAAAGATATTTATCCTACTTTCAATACGACCAAAAAGACAAAAAAGGAGGCACAGGTTTTGGGTTAGAAAAATTTTTTTAGAAAGAAAAGTTCATAGCCAATATTATACTTTATTAAAGGAGTTAAGACAACATGATGATGAAAAACACTTTAATTATTTAAGAATGTCAAAGGAGCATTTTGACACGACGAGCGTCTAGCTTGTACTCTAAGGTAAATAGGTAACAAAAAAGTGTATGTGGTAAATAAAAGACTAAGACAAGCTATTAACCAAAGTTGCCTAATTTGCTGGATTTATTATTATCCATTATCCAATCCATTTGCCATCCCACAGACAGATGATGATTGACATCTATAGTGACCTTCACAACCGTAGTATCAACCAAAGAAAATTCTAACATAAAATCACCATATTCAAAACAAAACGCTTTAATATTTTCCGCTACAATGGACGTGTCAGCGGATTTTCTGCGCGTATTTTCAATACGCGGGCGAAAACCGCTCTCATGGACAGCCGGCTTAACGCATACGTTTTTTCTGTTCGGCCGTATACGTTGGATAAGTGAATACGCGGCTTGAAATGGTGGTGTCTTCCCTAGCTGTATTATTTGTTGCGTTTAGCCTCCGCCTATGATTACGTACTACTACCACAGTACCATCGTGGTACTGTATTTGGCTTGTTTCCACGCATAAATTAACACAAACTTACTTTAAATTAATGCCATTAAAGCTGATAGCGTGTTATTTTACCGGTCGTAAATTACGTTGGTATAGGTAATTAATTCGCGTGGGTTTGTATTGTTTGTTTTTTGGTTTATTTTGCCGTTGAATCTGATTTGGATAATTGCAGTTTTAAGTTTAATGTCAGTGTATTTTTAGAATTTCTAATTACGCGCCGTATAAGGAGATTAATCCAACATTCATATTTTTATACCAAATATTTTCTTTTACCCTTTTATTTTTATTATAATTATTTCCTATTTAGTAAGAAAATAAATTAAGTTGTCTAATGGCCAAGGATTGCCTTAAGTCTAGGTTTTTAAGTTTTTATGCTCAAATAGTAAAAATAAATTTGCTTTAAAACATGGTTACAAAAAATGGCAACAAAGCTATACGTTATTCTTAAAGTAATAGGTGCATTTATTAAAAACTTTGTCAATATTGTAAATAAACTTTACCGTTGTGACCGTATTTTTTCTGTGATACCTATACTGTGTGTATACGTATGTGTTGGCGTCATATGAAAACTTAATAAAAAAAACTTCAGATATTAATTTGTAATAATCATTTTTCATTAAGCTTTTATATTCTGCAATTTATTCTAACTATGTGATGGTGATGAATTGTGATATAAGAGTTTCAATATATTTTTGCTTCCTTAACACGTGGTCCGAATTTGACTAACAATGGGTCAAAACGTTTTCGTTCTCTTAAAACGTAAATTATCCGTAATTTAAATATATTTTTTTGCGATTTGCTAAAAGCTATGAAAAGAGGCTAAAATGACTACGAATTCGTATTTAGGTACACTGAAAAAAGAGATATCTAAAACTAAATGTAGATTTAATTTGAAAGAATTGTGACTTTCACATGTGTAATAAATAGGATCTCAGACAGAAAAAAATATGTTCTCAGCTTTGCGTACTAAATTCAAAAGAAGGCGCTTTTGTAATAAAAATAACCTTATTTTATTTAGTGACCCTTAATGGGTCTACATTAAAGAACGATGTATTCCGTTAAAAACATCGAGCGCTTTCCTACGGAGAGATTCTTTTTAAGGCAAGATAAATACCAGCAGACTATTTTTATATTGTGAACACCTAGTACAACAAAAGTATGTACATTTTGGGAATTTTTTAAACAATATGTACATTTTGGGAATTTTGAAAATAAGTGTTACACATTTTAATTAGTTTACTTAACATTGGGAAATTTGCTACATAAAAATATACGTGAGGTGTCAAGGTCTTAAAAGTATAAATTAAACAATTTTCTAGGTTACTCTTATAATAATAAAATAAAAACATTAAATAAACTGGGTAGCGTAGAAATGCAAACAAACACTGGAAAATTTGATATTTAAAGAAGAGAGAAAGAAATTAAAAGGGATTAGATCAGATAAGAAGTAGTTAGGTAAGTCAAGTATAAAGTTAAAGTTTTAGTTTAGCCCCCGTACGGGCTACCCCTAGTGGGGGGTATGCCCGTACCAAATTTAGTTAGTCAAATAGGTTCCTGTAGTCCTATAGAGAGATGAAAAAGATAGTTTTTATGGTCCACCGGTCTCATGGTCCAAGAAGATAGTCCCATATGGTACATTAGTCCAAGTGACGTAAAGTAAGCTCTACCTAAAATTACACGTCACAATATTTAGATTTACTAAAGTTCGGAAAATTAAAGTAACATCAGCATCTTTAAGAAAGGCGTGACGTGACAAAATGTACAAAGCAATTAAAATTTTTTGGTAAAAGCATTTAAAGTGTTTAACAATTTTACCCAAAATTAAAGCATCCTTACCTGTGCCAAATAAGAAAAGAACGCTTAACCACCCCTTTTTTTGGCAGATCCCCTTCCGCAGCCGTACTTAGCGACTTATTTACATTTATTTTCGTCATTAATCTGACTTTAGCAAAGTCTCATTTACGCAGCTTAATTTACAAAGTTGTTGGATTTATAGTGGAAGTTTGAAAACTTGTTTTTATCTTTATGGCTGCTTTATTTGGGACTTAGCGAGTTTTACTACGCGCATTCATAAGCCTTAGGTGCTACATAGAAGCTGGGCGAACTAAAATCAAAAAGATTGTTTAATATCAGCGCTGCGGTATTAAACATCTGGCAAATCGACAAATAGATTTTTTTTTAAAGTAAAAAGGCCCAGTGGGAACATATTTTCGGGCATTAGAACTAATAAAAACTGACACAAAGCATTACTCTATTAGTTGCTACCATGGCTGTCAACAAATCGATTAGTTTAAGACATTTCGACGATTACAGTTTGAGACTAATGTCCTTTAAGACATTTTTAATAGATCTAATTTTTAACAGATGTCGTTTAAGACATTTTTGACTAACCTCATATTAGACTAAAGTCGTTTAAGACATTTCTGACAGATTTAATTTTGACAGATGTCGTTTAAGACATTTTTAACTATTGCAGTTTAAGACTAACGTCAGTGTAAGACATTTTAAACAGATCTTATTTTTGACAGAAGTCATTTAAGATATTTTTGACTATTACAATTTTAGACTAAAGTCGTTTAAGACATTTTTATTAGATTTAATTTTTAACAGATGTCGTTTAAGACATTTTTGACTAATCCAATTTTAGACTAAATTGTTTAGACATTTTTAATAGATTTAATTTTGACAGATGTCGTTTAACAATTTCGACGATTACAGTTTGAGACTAACGTCGTTTAAGACATTTTTAATAAATCCTATTTTTGACAGATGTCGTTTAAGACATTTTTGACTAATGCAATTTTATACTAAAGAAGTTTAAGACATTTTTGGTAGATTTAATTTTTGACAGATGTCGTTTAAGACATTTTAACTATTTCAGTTTGAGACTTACTGTAAGACATTTTGTCAGATTTAATTTTAACAGATGTCGTTTAAGACATTTTGACTTATGCAATTTTAGACTGAAGTCGTTTAAGACATTTTAAACAGATCTTATTTTTGACAGAAGTCGTTTAAGGCATTTTTGACTGATACTATTTTAGACTAAAGTCGGTTAAGACATTTTTAATAGATATAATTTTTGACAGAAGTCTTCTAAGACATTTTGACTATTACAGTTTGAGACTAACGTAAGTCGTTTAAGACATTTTAAACAGATCTTATTTTTGACAGATGTCGTTTAAGGCATTTTTGACTAATAGATAAAATTTAAGACAAATGTCGTTTAGAGATATTTTCTAATAGATTTAATTTGGTACTTTGACAGATGTCGCTTAAGGCATTTTTGACTGATGCCATGGCAAAAATTAAGACACAAAAATGTCGTTTAAGAGATATTTTTGGTAGAATAGATTTGCACTCCTTGACAGATGTCGTTTGAGGCATATTTCTTGTGACTGGATAAAAATTCTAAGACAAATGTCGTTGTAAGATATTATTTTTAACAGATTTAATTTTTTGACAGATGTCGTTTAAGCTGCATTCTTGACTGATAAAATTTAAGACAAATGTCGTTTAAGGCATTTTTGACAGATAAAAATTTAAGACAGATGTCGTTTAAGGCATATTTTTGACTAGATATAAATTTAAGGCAGATGTCGTTTACAGATATTTTTGACTAGATAAAATTTTTAGACAGATGTCGTTTAAGGCATTTTTTTGACTGATAAAATTTTGAACGAATGTCGTTTAAGGCATGTTTGACTGATAAAATTTAAGACAGATGTCGTTAAAAATATTTTAATAGATTTGGTTTTTGACAGATGTCGTTTAAGGCATTTTTGACTGATAAAATTTAGGACAAATGTCGTTAAACATATTTTTAATAGATTTAAATTTTTGACAGATGTCGTTTAAGGCATTCTTGACTGATACAAATTCTAAGACAGAATGTCAATGTTTAAGATATTTTTAACAGATTTAATTTTTGACAGATGTTGTTTAAGGCATTTTTGACTAATAAAATTTAAGACTAAATGTCGTTAAAGATATTTTTAATAGATTTAATTTTTGACAGATGTCGTTTAAGGCATTTTTGACTGATAAGATTTGCAGACAAATGTCGTTAAAAATATTTTTAATAGATTTAAATTTTTGACAGATGTCGTTTAAGACATTTTTGACTAATACAATTTTAGACTAAAGTCGTTTAAACATTTTTAATAGATTAATTTTTGACAGATGTCGTTTAAGACATTTTAACTATTGCAGTTTGAGACTAACGTCGTTTAAGACATTCTTAGTAGATATAATTTTGACAGATGTCGTTTAAGACATTTTTGACCAGATAAAATTTAAGACGGAATGTCGTGTTAAAAATATTTTTGACGATATTTAATTCTTGACAGATGTCGTTTTTAAGGCATTTGTGACTGATAAAAATTTAAGACAAATGTCGTTTGACATTTTTAACAGATTTAATTTAAGACAGAAAGTCGTTTAAGGCATTTTTTGACTGATAAAAATTAAGACAAATGACGTTAAAGATACGTTTAATGTATTCAATTTTTGACCGATGTCGTTTGAGGCATTTGTGACTGATAAAATTTAGAGACGAATGTCGTTAAGAACATTTTGTTAACCAGATGCAGTTCTTGGACAGATGTCGTTCAAGGCATTTTTGACTGACCAGATTTAAGACAAATGTCGTTTAAAGACGTTTTTTGATATGTTCGGTTTTAGACAGATGTACGGCCAAGGCATTTTTGACTGATAAAATTTAAGACCGAGATGTCGCTAAAGACATTTTGACCAGATTTACTTTAAGACAGAAGTCGTTTAAGGCATTTTTGACTGATATAAATTTAAGACAAAAGTCGTTTAGGAAGATACTTACTGACTAGAATTAATTTTAAAAGACAGATGTCAAAGTCCAAGGCATTCTAATGACCGCAGTGGCGTATTTACAAGAGGCTGAGTAGGCCTATGGCGGCGTTTTTAGAGAGGGCGGCAGACGTTTTGAACGGGCGGCGATTTTTGGCAGATCTTGCTATAAGGCATTTTGACTGAATTTGTACGTAGAAGTGCAAATGTCGTTAGAACCGATTATTTTTAATGGATCTTCAAAGTGTTTTGACAGATGACAAGGATAAGGCATAGGGGCAGACGAAAAATTAAATAGACCTGCCAGGTCGTAAATTTGTAAGTGCACACCTCTATGTGACCCCAGATAAAATTTAGGACAAAAGTCGTTTCCCAATATTTTTGACAGAATCAAATTCTAATGACCAGAAGTCGTTTAAGGCATTTAATTTAGTTTGTTAATTTATTTAAATAATTTACCTTAATTTTTCCAAGTTCTTTCATCACTTTCGAAGGTTTCCGAAAACGCCCGAATTATCCATTAATAACTTTTATGCCATCATGTACTATGGAATTTTCACGATATTTCTCGAATATTCTAGATCATTCTTTACTCTTCCACCATACTATAAAAGGGCGACGGGAAACCTCGGATCAGTTAGTACCGATTCGACTTTTGTGCTGTAAACTTCGAGACAGTGACAATTTAAGATTTTGCCGTTATTGTAACCATAGTTACGTTACATTGTTAATAAAGGTATAAAAACGAAGGCACGTGTTTTTATACGAGGTGTTTCGGAACATTTGGTGTCAGAAGCGGAACGTAATTACCCAAGGAAGACGAAGTAGTCAACGAAGAAAATTTGAATGCCAGTTGAGACCAGACAACAAGCAGCCGTTATGGAGGAAATTAGTGCACTAGTTAAGCTTATATGAGCAAACACTGCAACAGACGAGAAGAGCAAGAAGATCCCGATGAATTCCACTGCCGAAGAACACGCATCCAGTGCTCTCAAGAATGGGACCCTAAGATCTTGGCCAAAGAACAACTAGAAGATCCCGGATCTTGGAGACTTTATCAAACTTAAGACAGAGAATTTGGAAAGACCACCATATCAGAAAATAGCCTCCAAGTCTCCAAGACATAAAGGGTACTGGGCCATATGGGACTCTTTGATTATTAAGGATGGCCTATTACAAAGGGTCTGGGAAAGTTCTGACGGCAAAACCCATAAACATCAGATAATCCTACCAAACAAAAGGATTCCTGAAGTATTGCAAGCCTTGCATAATGGTGTAGGAGGTGGCCATTTCGGAGTTATGAAGACTCTTGAAAAGGTTCGAGAAAGGTTCTACTGGCTGGGAAGTCGTGCAGACGTAAAAGACTGGTGCAGAATGTGTAAGGACTGCGCTTCCAGCAAGGGACCGAAAACACGAAGCCATGGCAAGATGAAGCAATACAATGTAGGGGCACCTTTTGAAAGAATTGCCATAGACATAGCAGGGCCATTTCCAGTTAGTAAATCAGGGAATCGCTATATATTGGTAGCGATGGATTACTTCAGTAAATGGCCAGAAGTCTACCCAATCCCAAATCAAGAAGCTATCACTGTTGCTGATGTATTATTTCAACAATGGATTTGTCGCTATGGAGTTCCTAGAGAAATACATTCCGATCAAGGCAGAAACTTTGAGTCCGATCTTTTCAAGAACCTTTGTAATCTCCTGGGAATCCATAAAACAAGAACAACACCTCTTCATCCCCAGTCCGATGGTATGGTAGAGCGATTTAACAGAACACTTGATAACTACCTGAAAATTAAAGTAAATGACCAACAAAGTGACTGGGATAACTGTATACAGCCGTTTTTATTAGCATACCGCTCCGCAATTCACGAAACTACTGGCGAAACACCTGCTAAAGTCATTTTCGGAGCGGAAATATGCCTTCCAGTTGACTTGCTTACAGGACGACCTTCCACCAATGAAGAACCAGCAGAAGACTATGTAAGTCAACTAAGTAAACAGCTACAGAGGATACATGAAGAGGTGCGTACCAAGTTACAAAAAGGAAGTGACCGTATGAAATCCCGCTATGACTTGAAAGCTAACCATCAGGGATTTGTCGTCGGTGAAAAAGTTTGGTTATACAATCCAAGAAGAACCAAGGGGCGTTCACCGAAACTACAGAAGTCATGGGAGGGACCATATAAAGTGGTGACACGGCTTAATGATCTGGTGTACCGTATACAGAAGAGTCCACAGGCAAAGATGAAAGTAGTACATCTAGAAAGGCTAAGCCGTTATCAAGACAGTGAAGATACTTGATCGAGACGATCAAAACTTGGAAGGGGGCAATGTTACAGACTTTCAAAAATGTGTTTAGGTTATAGAATTTTAGAGAGTTAGGATCATTTAATTTAGTTTGTTAATTTATTTAAATAATTTACCTTAATTTTTCCAAGTTCTTTCATCACTTTCGAAGGTTTCCGAAAACGCCCGAATTATCCATTAATAACTTTTATGCCATCATGTACTATGGAATTTTCACGATATTTCTCGAATATTCTAGATCATTCTTTACTCTTCCACCATACTATAAAAGGGCGACGGGAAACCTCTGAGTCAGTTAGTACCGATTCGACTTTTTGTGCTGTAAACTTCGAGACAGTGACAATTTAAGATTTTGCCGTTATTGTAACCATAGTTACGTTACATTGTTAATAAAGGTATAAAACGAAGGCACGTGTTTTTATACGAGGTGTTTTGGAACAGTAGGAACTTTAAAATGATGTACCACAAACCCGCCGCCGCCTGTTTATTTCTTTTTTTTTAATGACAACTCTAAGTTTTTAATTGATCTTTGTCATTTTTGCCCTAAAATTTGGTCCTCTAATTTTAATGAAACAATACCAGACAATTCAAAAGTTAGAAGGAGCGGGTCCCTGACTTTACCTGACGCACAATGTACGATTTTTTCTCTTTTATTATTTTTTTAAATTGCAATTTACTTTTAAAAACGTTCAAAGTGGACATAGCGATTTGCGTCTACAAGAATTGAAGATTTTGCTTATTCATGAGAAAAGCTTTTAAAATGAAAATGCCGACCAAATGGAAACGAAGAGCACAAAAAAGGAGAGACAAACTTAAATAAGTTTACTTATAACTTGTTTTGGGAACATTTCATGAATAAAAAACCGGCTATTCTGTCTTTAAATTTAAAAGGTATACAATAAATTAAAACTTTTAATGAGACTATATTTTATATTACTTATTTACCTGACATTTTGTTATTTATTTGGTTTTGATTGTTTTAAATTTAATTTATGTATATTGTTGATTTATTTTAATACCATAAAAGGATAAAGGTTGTTTTTAACAAAACTTTGGCCAACACTAAATGAAACCTTTGGCTTATACAGGTTGATTTAAAAAATCTATTACACATGAATTTTAAGAGGGTGATTTTTACACAATAAAACAATTTCTTTAAAATATTATTGGTTTTCCGCAGTTACAACCTCCCCAAACTTTCATTTTTTATGCCCGTTACCCAAATTGTTTGCTTTATGATTGGGCACATTTATGCCTCGGTCAACTTTACCAAGTTTAACTGTACAGTTATAGCTACGCAGACCTAAGTGTGTGTGGGATAAACCCGTACTACAGTTTTTTTAACTCGCCGTTGTGACATTTTTTTTCCGGACATGGGTCCCTATACTCAAATGTTTTCTACTGTTGCATTGAATAACCCCTAGAGTTTGATCTCATAGTTCTAAATACCATGTCTTTGCACCACTAAATAAATATTTTTATGACCTTTAGAAATATACCACATTTGATATATCTATCTTTATATTCTTAGAATGTGGCCATCCAAATCTAGAAAATAGTAGATATAATGTCTTTGGACAAACCACGAAGGCTAAAAGCCTAAATACTAACGTACCGTGGGTGTCTTAAGCGAGGTAAGAGGGAGTTTGTTGACACGGGACTTAAATACTTGAAGATTTGGGGGGAAGGAAAGACCTCCGCGGGCAGCAGGTTCCACAACCTAGAAACTCTAGGGATAAAAGAACGAACAAAGTGGGAAGTTCGGGGCCTGTTCAGTTGGACCGTATAGGGATGCATACTCGCGGAACCACGAGTTTCTCTGTTGGGAACCGTAAGTGGAGGAACTATACTGGACAATTCTTTAGAGCAGAAGCCATGGAAGTACCTATAAAAAGCGATAAATCCCCCACAGCCCGACGATGTGCAAGAGAGGGAAGCCTTTCTGTAAGTGAAGGATCATTAATGAGACGAATAGCTCTTCTTTGAATAGAATCAAGAATGCTTAGGGTTGTGGGGGACGCCATGCCCCAGATATGAGAACAATATTCCAAGGGAGGTCGGATTTGGGACACATACAAAGTGTATAAATTAGAAGGGGAAAAATACTTTTTGGCTCGAAAGAGAAATCCAAGCTTTTTGAAGCTGCCGCGGCTATAGATACAATGTGTTTATGCCAGTTAAGGTTACTTTCAAATGTGACGCCCACAAGATTAAAGGTGTCTTTGCTCTGTAAAACTTGGCCGCTCATAAGTAGAGGATGAGTATTTGATGACTCTTTTCGCGACAAGGAACATGATTGTGTTTTGGATGCATTAAAATGGACGAGATTTTTAGCGCCCCAATCCAATATTAAATTAAGATCCTGCGAAAGAGATATCTGCATCGCTCTGCGTTTGTTTTCCAAGTCAGGTTTAGTAATAGGTTTAGGAACCTGAAAACTGGAGTGAAGGGTACTATCGTCGGCGAAACTATGAATGGAATTAGTTGTGGACGAGAGAAGGTCGTTGATGTGAAGAAGAAACAATGTTGGTGCCAGAACTGAGCCCTGAGGGACTCCAGCATTTACTTGGTGAAAGCATGAAGAATGGCCGTCCACAATAACTGATATACGACGATCAGATAGATAACTAGAGAGCCAAGTACAGAGTTTAGTTGAAAGACCATAGGAGGGAAGTTTATTAAGAAGTGCGGCATGCCAGACCTGGTCAAAAGCTTTGGATATATCAAGAGCAACGATCTGGGACTCACCTAAAAACTCAAGAGACTTATTCCAGCAGTGAGATACGAAGGAAAGAAGATCTGCTGTAGATCTTTTGTGGCGAAATCCGTACTGCCTGTCATGCAAAATTTTGTGTTTTTCTAAGTACTTAAGAATTTGTGAATTAATTAGTTTTTCCATTACTTTACAAAGAACTGAGAGAATTGAAATTGGTCTATAGTTAGATGGAAGAGATTTAGATCCTTTCTTGGGAATAGGTTGAACACGTGCAGCTTTCCAGCTTTCCGGAAAGATACCTGTGTCGTAAGAAATTCGAAAGAGCCGAGTTAAGATTGGTGCAAGTTCTGGAGCACATTTTTTTAAAACGATTGCTGGTATGCCATCCAGCCCAGACGATTTCTTGGTGTTAAGGGAAAAAAGGATACGCTTAATGTGTTTTACCTTAAAAATAATATCGGGCATTTTATGAGGAACTGGGGTAACCGCTGGAATTGGATGATTTACGGGAGGGTTAAGGGTTGAATTGGCAGCAAATTGTTTGGCAAATAATTCTGCCTTTCCTTTAGCGGTAGAAACAATTTCATCTTCCAAAGCTAGTGGCGGAAAAGAACTGGTACAAAAATTCCTACTTATGTTTTTCGCAAAGGACCAGAAAGATTTGCTGCCATTTGAGCAAGAAAGAACTTTGTTTTTAATACGATTGTCGAAGGAGTCTTTGGCTTCAGAAATTGTTTGATTGTAGTAGTTTCTTGCTTCAATGCTGGCCTGTCGGTTTTCTGGACTAGGATCCTGTAGAAACTTCTTGTGAGCCTGAACTTTTAAAATCCTAGCTTTATCACAAGATTTGGAAAACCAGGGTTTGTTATTGGATTGTTTGGGGTTCTTGATGGTGTGTGGAATATAGGTTTCAATGCCCAATTGAATTGATTCCGTCAGTTGATTGCAAATTTGAGAAGGATCACCAGAAGAGAAGCAGATGGAATTCCAGGGGTAAGTGGCGAAGAAGTCCCTCAGGCCATCCCAGTCGGCTGAGTTGTAGTGCCATACGGTGCGTGGTGGCATGTATTCATTTACCTCGGGATGTCCAGGGTAAGATATAGTAACTAAGCCATGATCTGAGCGACCTAGGGGAGCTGTGACAGATGTTTGATAGAGTTCGGGGTTGGTAGTAAGAAAGAGATCAAGGGGATTTGAACTATGATTTGGGACTCTAGGAAAGTAGGTGGGTTCCATAATAAGGTTGGTAAGAGAGTTACTGACTGCGAAGATTTCGGCTGCTCTGCCTTGGGGGTCAGTTTTTGAAGAGCCCAGCCAATCCTTATTATGGACATTGAAGTCGCCAAGCACGATTATTTCAGCCGATGGAAACTGAGAAATTATGCTATCGATCTTTGTTGAAAGAAAGTCAAAGAATTCGGCATGGGAATTATTGGATGGGGACCGGTACAAACAGCAGATAAATTTAGTTGAAGACCTAAGGGAAAGTTTGAGCTAAAGGATATCGGGCCTACCCGATTCAAGATTGGAAACTCGAGCACAAGCCAGATCGTTGCGGACGTAAGCACATACACCACCATGTGGGCGAAAAGACGAAATAAGTTCGTAGCCTGGAAAGAGAAGGTGGCTGGTTGAAGATCTAGAACTTATTTGTGTTTCCGTTAGAAACAGTATGTGGGGCTTAGATGACTGAAGGTGATGGTGAACGGAGTTTATATTGGTGTTAAGCCCACATATGTTTGCAGAAAGAAATTAAACTTCTCGATGAAGGCCTCCCCGGATGCACCCCTCTGGAAAGGTCCTAAAATATTTCTTTAATGGTGGTGCAATATACGGTGTTTGTTTAAAAAACTGTTTACATTAAATTTAGGAGGACGGCCATATTTATGAAACTATTAATAATTTAATAAATCACACAAGTTGACTCTTTTAAAGGTTTTATTACAAAACGTTTTTTGCAATAAATCAAAAACCTGATGTTCAATTAATTGTTTTTCTGTGGGATGCACTTTCATCAGCGAAAAAATACTACTAATTACTACACTTAACCGACATCGTATCTTTTGGGGGTACTTAAAAATAAATTATTTAGTTATGTTTGTTTATTAAAGACAAATTAATTAAATCCATAAATAAAAATATAAATTCTCTGTATCATTAATTTTATAATATTATTGCAGAAATTTTTGCAGTGCTACATTTCCCTATTAAATATTAATTTATAGACAAATTAATTTCGTTGAGCACAAGTGCAGCCAATATAAATCAGAGGATATATTTTTAATTAAGTTGTAACTAACTTCTCCATGAGTAGGGCTGTTTGTTTAATAATTATAGGAAAACGTTTAATATTTTATGGAGATAAATATAGTTTTAGCAAAATGGCAACACATGTGATAATTTATTTTTTCTTCGAGTGTTAAAACATTAGAAATCCATTATTTTGGCCAAAAGCAACTTTGAAATTTTAATGGCTCATGCTGTGTATTTCACAGTAGGTACTCAAACTACATGTACGCAAAATTATAAAAAGGATATGACGACTTCTATTGGGGTAATAAGAAACTTGAAAATGTATTTTAAGTAAACATAAATATACAACATTTAATCTACTTAGTTTATTATTAGCCTTGTTTACTAAAAAAAGTAAAAGAGTTTAAATAATAAGAGCTATTGTTGTGTTTCAGATGCAGTCTCGCGAAGTCTCGCTACTTTGTCAAAGATTTTTTTACCTTTTCCTTTATCAGTTTTTGTACTTACAATTGCCTTCCTACTTTTTACTTCTGAGTGTAAGGACAGATACAAGATTTTTCATAATTTACGAGTTTTCCATCTTAAAATTTAATATGTTTGTCCTACACTGTATATCTAAAAGATAAGCATTCTGATGAAAGATATGGATTCACAGAATCTACCCAACAAAACAGTGTTTAATTTACTTTTGCATACGTAAAAAAATAAAAAAGTTGGGGAGATGTGATCTCTATTACGCTTCTAAGAATAATTTAAATTATTTTTCAGATTTGGATGGTCATATTTCCGAAACTAATTGAGATAGACACATCAAATGTAGTATTTTTCTAAAGCATTTTATAAAGATTTTTTGGTGGTGATATAACATTCAGGGTATTCCATTTAAAAAATCATACCTATTGTCGTACCCTGTATATCATATGAGATAATAATCAATCGGATTACTGATTAGAATACTACCGAATTAACCAAACAAGCTGACATTTTAGTTTATTTTGTACAATAAAATAATAATGTTAAGGGGGTGTAAATTTATAATAACATATAATAAGTTTTAGGTTCCCAAAAAGCATTTGTAATAATTTATAATATTTTTCCAGTAAAAAGCACCTCATTTTAAGTTAGATTGGTAAGTTTCAAATTTTGACCAAAAAATTAATTTCTATCCCATAGTGCGATGACCAGCTGCATCAACCGGCATATCATAAAAGAAATATAGCAAAGGCGGCCGCGAAGACAAGCATGCCGATTTATTTGCTTTAAACTTTTGTGATTTTTTTCTTATCAAAGAGCACCGAATTTACATTTTTAAACTCTATAATGTGAGTTCAACAGGGTTAATGGATCTTCTTTGTTGTACAAAATATGGAAAGAAGAAAAAAAATATATGAATTTTACTTATATTAAGTTTATGTTCTGGTAGTATTTGTGTTTCACCATATATAAGTCGTGCCAAACAATACCAATCCATAGAACCCCACAAGTGAGATTTCAGCGTACCCTAAAAATTTTTAGTACCTACCGCGAGTAACAGATGGCGAAAGTAGTACGATGTCGCTTTGCTAATACGATTACCATCAGACATTGATAGCAGTCGCTGACGAGCAGTCAGTCCGATCAGTTAGAGTGAGGATATACGCAAAATTTAATAATAATAAAATCCCCGATAAATGGACCCAGTATGCATAAGATTATTAAATTTATTATTTCAGAATAGGATATATCAATACGTTTTTACAAAACATCGTAAGCGACATTCGCCACCGACCGAGATCTGAATATTTTTATTTTAGATTTCTTCTTAATTTGAATTAAAAAACAAACATATTTAACATTTAATGTCAAAATTTTCAGAATCTCCTAAAAAAAGCTAAAAATTTTAAAATTCTAAACCTAAATAATAGTTAATTTTTAAATTTTTTATTTTTATTTAATTTATCTTGACAACAGTGGCCGACTTGCCACAAAAACGTCGATTTTTAGTTCTCTATTTACTTGCTTTATTTTTTTTTTTTTGGTTTTTTGGTACTATTAATTTATTTTTTGGCGTGTAACCAAATAACTACCATTAGTTAAATGAACCGCCGAACCAATATAGAACATATCTTCATCTGAAATAAAGCCAATGAAAAAAAAAAAAAACGTTTCCCGTAAAACTGACGAATGTCGCTTACGATGTTTTGTCAAAAACCCATCGATATATCCTATTCTGAAATCAAAAATTTAATAATCTTATGGATACTACCATTTATCGGGGATTTTATTTTTATTAAATTTTGCGTATATATCCTCACTCTAACTGATCGGGCCGACTGCTCGTCAGCGACTGCTATTAATTTCTGATGGTAATCGTATTAGCAAAGCGACATCGTACTATTTTCGCCATCGCCATCTGTTGGTCGCGGTAGGTACTAAAAATTTTTAGGGTACGCTGAAATCTCATTTGTGGGGTTCTATGGATCGGTATTCTTTGGTCGTGCTATGCTGTACAATACCATTTGGAACAACCCATATTTGGTCATAGCCATCTTGTTTTGATGTTTTCTCTTCTTCGTCCCTCCACCCTAATTGCTCTTCTGGCAGCTTCACTGCACAGCACTTATTATATTGTCAATTTAATGTTAACAAAGTTTACATAATATGCACCCCGGTATTATATAATTTAAAAAAATGGATAATAAAACTTTTACTTATAATATCACTAGAGCTTTTATTATCACTGGAATTATTTCGAGCACAAGAATAATTAAAAAATTATCTTTAAAATATTTGTATGCAAGAAAAAATGTTCAGTATTTATACAGTGCATTTTTATTGCTTCCCCCAATCCATTAATTTTTTAAATGTATTTATTTAAAAAAATAACTTTGAGATATCAAATTAATGCACAAATAGACAGATTATAATTTTAAAATGGCTGCTGGGCGCCATCTTAAAAAAAAGGTAAATTAAAAGGAGGGTGATCGGGAAAATAATTTTAAAGCTCCTGACAAGTATTTTATAACCCTACAATAAAAAGTCAATATTTTTATATACTACAATCTATATACAGGGTGAGGTTTTTTAATGTTTAGTGAAGGGATCTCAGAAACCGCTGCAGAGATGGTTAAATGGGAAAAAAATTGCAGTTTTCTTTTCATCTTTTCAGTACTAGATATTGTTTATATCTAATAATTTATATAAAAAAAAACATTTTCATAACTTTTAAATAATTATGTTAAGACACTAACCCTTAAAGAAATATATTTAAGGTTTATTTTTTCAAGTGTTTTAAACCGTCTAACACAACAGTAATAGTTTTATAAATTTGTTAAATTTTAAAAAACAAACAAATTGATTAGGATAAATAACAAAAATTAATAATTAACATAATAATCATTGTTGTGTGTCACAAGCATATAAGAGTAAAAATTATTATTGGAAAGGCTGTCAAAAAAGAAAAGGAATTTTCAACACTACTAGTTTACTGTTTTCGCAATCAACTAGAAAAACACACAAATTTATAAAAGGGTATGTCCAAAACTGCGTTATTTTTTTATTTAAAGTACATCTTGCTATACATCTATAAAGATCTTATAAAAAGGCCTTTTTAAAAATGTCATAGCCAATTATGGGTTTCCATTTAAATAAATGCAAAATAATTTTACCTAAAAATCAATTTCCCTTAATTAAGTGTTTTTTCACGTAATACACCAGTGAATCTAACTATCATTGAGCTTATAACCTGAAAAATCAGAAAGGTATTAAATTGCCTATACTAAGCTATGGCTTGGAGAGACAACAAAAATATTAAATTCTTCTCTAAAAATGCGGCGTTGGTCTATTTTGAAGAACTTTCAAAGAATAATAGCTCATCCACTCTCTCGTCCGAATATTCAATGTTGAAAAGTACGCTAAAGTTAAAAGAAAACGTCGATCTGGGTAGTACATAAAACTGGTTGCTTTCATCAAAATAAAATTAGAAAATTATGTTGCAAAGAAGTCAAACATTCTTACAGAAAAGGATTTTCATCGGTTCCTATCTAATGCTCCAGACGATGTCGTTAGATGCTTGTTAAGGTATTTTATATTAGATATTAATAATTTAATAAATTAGGAGCTAATAGCATATTATAACTTTTTAGACCGTTGTGGCAATTGAATTAACAGGAGCTTGTAGGCGGGATGAGCTTTGTAGATTAATGATTGAGGATATCAGAGACTTCGATTGAGCATTACTAGTGAAGATAAAATACACAAACGTAGATCGTTTACCATTATAGGTACTTTTTGTGAAATCTGCAAAAAATATCTTAGCCTTCGTCCACAAAATATAACGGAAAAAAGGTTTTTCTTAATTATTGCAACGGCAAATGCACGAAACAGGTTGTTGATATTAACAAAATAGGAAGTATGGCGAGAAAAATAGCTGAATTCCTGAATCTGCCGAATTCAGAAAATTACACTGGCCACTGCTTTCGGCGATCATCGGCCACAATATTAGTTAATGCAGGAGGTGATTTCCCGACTTTAAAGCGCCATGGGGGCTTGAATTCCAGTGCCGTTGCAGGAGGATATATTGGCGAGTTGATTAAAAACAAACTACAAATATCTAATAAAATGATGGAGTCTGTAAAGCCATCGTCGACCAACATTCCCTTGAAATCCATGTTGCAGCCTTTACCAAGAAGTAACATAGTTCAGAGTTCACATTTATTAGAATATTCTTTAAACATTATTAAAAATCATCATGAGAAAAAAAAACACCTTCCAATAATGAATTTAAAAATCTGTTCGAATATTACAATTAATTATAACTTCAATTAATATTTTATTGTTATTTCACTAATTTATGTAAGCTTGTTTAATTATTATTGTAATTAATTAATGTTGTTAAAAAACTAAATAAATTACCAACAAATTTTTATTTTTTGTGGTTGAGGTTGTTATGTGCAGTTAAATAAAAGTATAGTGATTTTTGGGAAATTCTAAGCCTTAATTGGGTTATAGCATGGGAAATTTGGTACATAAACAATACGCGAGGTGTCAAGGCTTAAAAGTACATAAATCAAACAATTCTCTAGGTTACTCTTATAATAATAAACAAAAACACTAAAACAAGCTGAGTCGCCTACGAACGCAAACAAACACTGGAAAATTTGATATTTAAAAGAGAGACAGAAATTTTAAAGATGGGATTATCAATGATAAGAAGCAGTTAGTAAAGTCAAGCATAAAGTTAAAGTTTTAGTTAAGCCCCGTACGGGCTATCCCTAGGGATATGCCCGTACTAAATTTATTTAGTCAAATAAGTTAAGTTGGTTTTAAAAATGCAAAGTTAGTTTTGATGGTCCACCGGTCTCATGGTCCCAAGAAGATAGTTCCATATGGTACATTTGCCCCAGTGACGGAAGAAAAAACAAACATGCACTTTGAAAGATAAAATTACATATTTTATTCGAAAAAAAAAAGATTCTCGTTTGCCGCAGCTGTAGGAAGCCAGACACACTAGCTTTTCTGTTATTATTTAATAAAAAATTATTGTTATCTCCAAGTAACACAATATGTTAAATAATTTAATTTACTTAACAAAGATTTAATGCAGAGATTGCAAAATCATTAAAGTTACAATTTTTAATTAAAGGGTTATTAGGTTACTGGGTTGTAAATCTTGTAAAATCCTATTAACGATAAAGTATTATTAAATTCCGTCCTGTTCATTAAATTGAAAATAAATTTTTGTACTTTGTGCAATAAACTTAATCCACTTAATAAGATTTTTTATAAATTATAATAAATAACAACGGAAAATGTGAAAGTAAACCTAACTTTAGATTTAAATCTTTATAATAATATTATTTATTGCATAAGAATGTTATCAGTTTGTTTACGATGGACCAAAATGAAAAATTTGTCGGTCCAAAATAAACCTTGTAAGCACTGAGATAAATATTATGGTATCGGTATCTGTTTTATTTTTAATATACAGAGCGTAAAAGTAAAAAAAAGGATATTTTGTAAATCTTTATAATAATATAGGTATTATTACCTCTTACTATAAAAAGGACGCCACTGACGTTTTTTTATGGTTTCTCTGATTGGCTAGTATAACAAATGTCTTCCATGCAAGTGGGTCTCCTTTCCTTCTACCCTATATACTTAGGTTCGCACCATATGGAAAACTTTTTATTATTAACTTTACGAAAAAAGTTATTTTTATAGAAAGTTCTGCAGTCTGAAACCTAAAAAGGCAATCATCAGATATTTATTTTTGCAGTGGTGATGAGATATGTCAAAAAATATAATTTCTCTTAGAGGAAAGTACCTATATTTTTATATTATCAAAATTTTTGTAAAGTAAAGATTTCTAGATTAAAATAATTTTCAAATATCAAAAATTTGTTCATTTTCAAAAAATTATTTTAATCAATTTTTTATGCAAAGAAACCTTAAGAACTGTCAAAACAGCGGAAAGTTACAGAAACGCCCATTATCGCATAAAAAATGTTTTAAAAGTTTTTTAAATAAACCAATTTGCATATCTACAAGGGATTTTTAATCCTAAACATCTTTTACTATAAAAACTTTTGATATTATGAAAAATAAGGATATTTTCCTCTTAAGCAAGATTTACATTTTTTGACATACCTCGTATACCACTGGAAAAAATTTATATCGGATGATTTGCATTATAGGTTTATCAACACTTGCGTATAATATCTACATAATTGATCAGATTTTGAGGATATAAAGTGTACTATAAGTCACTAGTGAGCTAAAGTACCCTTTAGCTCACTAGTGAATTATAGACAATACAAAAAATTTTGTTGCTGGTTGTTGACAATGACAAGTAACAAATATGGATGACGTTTTCAAATTATTTTCGATATTAAAAGACGGTTTATACGAGTGTTGGATAAAATTTTGTATTAGACACGTGAGTTATTACATATAAAGTCACTTAAGAAAATTACCTCTCTCGCCCTTCGGGCTCGACTTATATGTAATATAACTCACCTATCTAATAAATAACCTATTAGACCACACGGAACTTTTATAAGGAATAACATTTTTTCGTAAAATAAATAATAAAAAAGTTTTCCATATGGTGCGAACTTAACTAGACACGCTGTATATAAAAACTATATAAACTAAAAATACCACCTTTTGGTGGTCTAGTTTATGACTAGATTTGTTTAAAAAAGTCGGTTTTTAGTCAAATTAAAAGGAACCATACAGAAATTAAATCAATAAATAAAAAATTCACGATTTAGACAAAGTGTCGTTTATTTTATCAAGAAGGCGCTCATTTACTTAAAGATTGAAATGGTTATTTTTTTTTATTTTTGGATTTTATTGTTTGTTGTCTATGGTAGTAGGTATTCCGGTAGTATAGGAAAGAAGAAGAATCACAACTGGGCAAATGCCAGGGGCGAATGCCAGAATCTGTAGCTAACTTCAGGTGGCCCCTTGCCCAGGCTTCTGACGTTTGCCGATCACCTTTTTAAAGAAGAGTGGTGTTAGCTACCGTTGGCTCTAAGAACATCTGGCGTTAGCTACTATTGGCGCTAGCAACATCTGGCGCTAACTTCCGTTAGCACTAAGAACATCTGGCGTTAGCTACTATTGGAGCTAGAACCATCTGGCACTTAATTGATCGGTCGTTTTTTTAAACATGTCTGGTGGTCTAGGTTATGGGGGCTATGACGTAATCCTCTTTATTATACCTACTTATGGTTAATTTTTTGTTAAGTTAAAGAGAATTTGATTTTATTTGTCTCGAAATTTAAGCTAGTTGCAGAGAAAAACAAGAGATTTGAAAATTGTATTTTTAATTACTTAATCAAAAAGAAAATCATATAAATACCATAAAAAGTTAGTGGCTTAGGTATATGGTAACACCGAGCTGAGGTGACAATGCTTAATAAAAGGCCTATGAATACAAGATCAAGTTAGTATGTTAAAAAAACTGTGTTTTTTCAAAATTCTATACATATATACTTTAAAATGGTATTTTTAAGGGTAAAATTGCCTTTAAATTACAGGAGGGGGAAAGGTTTCTAGCTAAGAAGGACAATTGACCTCAAATTACTCCCTTTAATCATTTGGTACACCTTGTATACTGTACATTCTGTACATTGCTATAAGATTTCAAACAAATCTAAAAATTACCCGTTTTCTAATATTTTTAATTACCTAAATATTTATTTTGTCCCACTGCGTATGTGTACAACATAAACATAAAACAACGTAAATCAATTTACTATTTAATTTAAAAAAGGTACAATAAAAGGGATTACTAAATCTTAATAAAGTTAAGGTGTCTGAGCCGGGAAAAGATGAAAAAATATTATATCCTAATATAAAAAGGTTCGGGCTGACAGACGACATAAATCCTTGTCTGAATATAAAAAGAATAGGAGAAAAATGAGCCCGAAATGAAAATAAAACGAAAGCCTGATTCAAATAGACGGCAAATATATTATCGAGGTGTAACGTATGGATGCATTAATACCTCCGAGCACAACAAATATGGTTAACTATATTTTTACCTAATATTGGGTGCATTTGGTTAGGTTTGCTCTTACATCCCTCAATCTATTTTTCTCATAGATATTGTGACGTTGTATTTTTGAATTATACATATAGCCACTTTACGTCACTGGGCAAATGTACCATATGGAACTATTTTCTTGGGACAATGAGACCGGTGGACCAAAAAACTATCTTGGCATTTTTAAATAAACTACGGGAACTAACTTAACTTTTGTACGGGCATACTCCCCACTAGGGGTACCGTACGGGGCTTAACTAAAACTTTAACTTTATACTTGACTTCACTAATTACTTCTTATCTCATATTCTTTTCTAATTTCTTTCTTCTCTTTAAATATTCAATTTTCCAGTGTTTGTTTTGCATTTCTACGCGACCCAGTTTGTTTAATGTTTTTATTTTATTATTATAAGAGTAACCTAGAAAATTGTTTAATTTATACTTTTAAAACCTTGACACCTCACGTATATCTTTATTTAGCAAAATTCCCAAAAATGTATATTTTAAAATTCCCTAAAATGTAACATATACTTTTTATACTAGGTGTTCACAATACCTCACATTTAGATACACAGAGCCTAGTTGCCTTTTTGCGGATTTTTACGACCTCGAGCACTAAACAAACTCGAGGCCCACCGGAAGGTTCTTGGTACATGCGATTAAAAAGTCATGTCCAGTACCGGACTCTAAATCTTTTTAAATCATTAAATAATTTAAAAATCTTTAAAAATCTCAGTATCCCAATATGTAAAAGAAAATATTCGTTATATATTTATATAATAATTTATATTATTTTACATTTCTTTACGAATATAAATTAGGTAGTGATATAAAAAATATCATGGACACGATACGTCAACAGTAAATAAGGAGAAATATTTGCTAAATTATCTTTGAAGTAAACGGATTACCTGGGTCACGTTGACAGAAATAATAATTTAATATCGCGAGTTTAATGTCACTTGATAAAATAAAAAAAGGATCTGACCCAGATTCTGTGATGTATTTTGGACTACTAAACATGAATGCGTGATCAGAAAGGTCACAATTTTTTTCCTGGATCTTAAAAACTTCTTGGGTATGTTTTATTCTTAGTTTAATAGACAGGGGCCTGCGAGTCATAGGCAACAATGTTTTTCTACAGTTCTAGAGTTATTTTGCAATTTATGCAAGAATGAAAAGCGGTTTTCGCTATTTTAAGAGATTTTCGAAAAATTCTTTTTCAGGGCGTTTCTATAGGTCGATTATGACACAAATCTGTATGCGCGTTTTTAAAAATCCACTTCTATAATTTATTATTAATCAAAACATACTTACGGGACGGTGGAGTGAACAGGGTGCTGGGTGGGGACAACATATAAATCCAACGTCAAACACAAGAAAACATTAATACACTGCACTCGGGGCACATAAAATATGTAAATTAATTTTAAAAACTATTAAATTTTTCAAAAATTATCCCACGCATGAGATTCTCGTTCGCCATTAATTAAAGAAATTATGAAAACGACAGTCTCGATAGAGGCAACGTTGCCAAACTTCTTATGAAGATTTAACACCAAGCCTATTTCGGGGATTCCCATTCAAATCTTCGTAGATGCCGTGCATCATACACTTACTAAAATCCACCATTTCCACAATGGTATTTTTGTAGAAATACCTCCTTCTTAATGCTTAGGTATTTTTCTTTTTCTCTACAAATTATAATAAGAAGAAGGTATAACTTAATTTTTCATATGAATTTTGGGTTCCGTCACACTATACGGAAACACGATTTTCACTTTCTTTTCAAAACCAAACAAAAAAGGGCCTCTCAAATAATACATTTCACGAAAAAAAATGCGGGTTTTTCTTTTTTGTATTAAAAAAATAAGTTTAAAAGTCGCAAAATTCTTACAGTGTTGCCATACAGGTATATTAGTCCTAAAAACAAATAAAAGATATGTTAAGATAGACCTAACAAAACCTACTAGAACTTGCTAAAACTAAGCATAACTTAGCAGAAGTAACAAAAACTAGCGTTGACTAACAAAAACTAACCTGTTCACCTAACCCCAATACAAATTTAAAACGACACAAAGTTGATGTATCTTATAAAAATAAACAACTTGGCAACACCGGTTTTCCAAATACTCCTAACCCTAAATCACGACGGTAAACTAAACCATGCATTTTCGTGTGATTTTCGTATTTAAACAATTTTTTATGTCTTTATTAAAAGTTTTTTTCAAATTTCCGCCTTTTATTTGATTTGTTAGACCGTGTTTTACCATAAAGATAAATAAAACATGCAAAAATTTTAAGTTATAGTGTTTCCGTATAATGTGACGTAACCGAATTTTGTACTGTATCTTCCTTTTTTTCAGCTGTTTGGCAACATCGCAAGACATTTGCAAATCATCATTTTTATGCAGTGACATTCGTGACAGACATGGCGGGATTGTTGTTTAAACTATTATTTATTTTAATTTTTTTAAACAATTTTTTGGACATTTTTGTAAACAGAAAGTGCGGTGTGTACTGTGAAATACTGTTTTTGGGTGTTTAATGTAGGATTTATACTGTTCTGTCCCCACCCAGTACCCCTGTTCACTCCACCGTCCCGTAATATGTTTTTATTAATAATAAATTATAGAAATGGATTTTTGAAAACGCGCACCCAGATTTGTGTCATAATCGACCTATAGAAACGCCCTGAAAAAGAATTTTTCGAAAATCTCTTAAAATAGCGAAAACCGCTATATCAGGTTTTTCACAAATTCCAAAATATCCTACAAGTTCCTCAATAAGTCCTGAATTAAGTATAATATTTTAGCTTGTTTTAAAACTAATAGATTAAACAAGAATGGATATAAAATAGCGTTGACCAATCGATAATTATTTTATCTTTCGACGTCCCCAACAAAATCCACTTATGTTCCGCGATTGCGACGATGATGATGTTGTTAAACCCAAAGTCGGTCTATATAGGGTCGCGACATTCGGCCATATTGCTTTGACGTGTTATGACGTCACATCTCCCATTTTTCGGTCATGTTGTTCAATGCCGGAGATATACAGTTTATTGTATTAGTAGAACAACCGTTTACACAACAGTTTTTAATTGTTATTAAGTTGTAAATTCTTTTACTTTAAATAAAAAATATTTGGAATTACATCTTTCAATAAATATCACTTCCAAAACAACGCAAAATGAAATGCGCAAAGTCTAGACGCCACTGGATTGATCTTTAGCTTTGATTTTACCCAGTCTTGCCAACTTTTCTCCGAGAAGTGCCCTTCCTTGCGTCCCCGACCTCGAACCGCCTAAAAGTTGAGGATATGTCGCAACCTTATAAATATAAACTAACCTTGGTTAAACCTACTATGCACCGATTAGTCCTACTATGCACAGTCAGGGCAATTAGGCAAATTTTTTACTTCAAGGTTTTTACATTGGTTGATAATAATTTGGCCGAACCTATATTTGGACGCCACCGAGCGGTGCACGTTTTCACCCCCGCTGGGATCGCCCCTGGGAGAGCTGTTGTTTCGTAAATTCAGCAAATTGCTGCTAAAATGTTTTAAGGCTTAATCTTGAGTAAACGAAGTAAGTTTTAATACTAAATGTGATAAAGATTTATCTGCAATTAAACCCGGAAAAAAACTGACATATTAAATAAATTTTGTAAATTTTCATTCGCGAATTCAGGGCATACTGTTCCGCAGAGATTCACGAGTAGTCGGGCGATATTAAAAAGTAATTTATATGTGGCTGCAGATTTTTTATTTGCTTTTCTTGTTTCATTTTTATTTTATTCTTGCTTCATAAAATAGAATTTATTCACGCTCTGCGCTATATTTTACCAACAAAATGACAATATTTTTGCCGGAGCATTTTCTCTCTGAATTATTATTTCCATTTTAATGGATTCCTTTAAATTAAAATTGCTTTTTGCTTTATGCAAATTATTTTTACAGGCCATTATAAAAATGGATTTAGCCTGTCTGGCGTTATTTATGCCCCGTTGAATTTGTATTTACTGTGTACACTAATGTCGTTTGTGTTATATATTTTTTACACTAAGTGCCCCTTTGCTTTTATTTTTGGAAGCTTTTGTATGGGATTAGCTGGTTTATGTGAATTTAACAAATGTTTATACATATTTTAAATAGAAATGTTGAATACATTTTGGCTTTTTTATCTTGGGAGAGTCCACAAAGGCTTAGAGTCTGTGAGCTCATAGTAGAAAAAAATAGTTGTACACGCCTTTTCGTTAACTTTGCAGGGTTAGTAAAAACTTAAAGAGATAGAACAAATTTAATTGCACAATCTTGACTCTGCATTTTGAAACAAGTTTAGTGGTAAAAGTAAATTATAGCTAACTTGATTTTTTTGAGGCACTTCTAACTCGCCTATTATTAGAGATGTAAATGGAAACATTTCTGGGAAACTTTACATAGAATTCAGTAGCGCACTTATTCAAATTATTTTTACAGGCTATTATAAAAATGGATTTAGCCTGTTTGGCCTTATTTAGGTCCCGTTAAATTTGTATTTACTGGGTACACTAATGTCGTTTATTGTTTGGCTTTTATTTTTGAATGCTTTTGTATGGGCTTAGCTGGTTAATGTAAGTTTATTTTAAAATATGTATAAATTTTTATACATATTTTAAATGAAAATGTTAAATATATCCTGGTTCTTTTTTTTTACTTGGAAGACTCCACAAAGGCTTAGGCCTCGGCTACAATAACAAGCAAAAGCGTCAAGCGAGAAGTATTAAATCTCTGTACTGGCTAGGGGAAGTCCGGGTAAAATGAATACCTTAAGATGTTTGAGACTTTATTAAGAAAGGTATAAGAGGTAGCAACAAAATAAATACTACAAATCAATCTTTATTAATTGCGTCTACATATTTTGTACCAAATTAAGTTTACAAGTAAAACAATAAGTAACTAAAAATAAAATTTAAAAATGTATCATATTATTCACTTTGCCCAGACTCCTGGGTAAAGTGGATATGGTGCCCGGGTAAAGTGAATTACTTCTAATTACACAAATCTAAAAATTATATTTCGAAACAAAACTTAATACAGTAAAAAACGTAAATTCACGTTTAAAGGTAATATCCTAAAAATTAAAAATGGCGGTTATCACAGATAGGTATTTATAGTCTTCATTGCCTTCCAAAACGGAGCATTCTTCATGACACCATTTTAGACATGTACGATGACGAATCCAATCTTTAATTGAATTATCTTCTTTAATATATATTTCACCGCAAAAATCATATTCTTTCCTCAAAACTTTTTTGGTTGTTACTTCTTTAGCAGTTAGTCTAGGAATGTTTTTTGATTCTACATTTAGTTTTTTAGTAATATTTCTTACTTTATTTTTCTTAAACTTTTGCTTTTGCTCTTCTTTTATATATCTATGATTTTAAGATTGACCTTTAGCTTCGCCCCTTAATTTTCACTGAAAATGGTACGGAATCAGCCAAAATTTTACTTTTTATCAGTACCCTTTACTAACTCTTCAGATTTACCCAAACCACGCGTGCATAACTTTGTAAAACATGCTTTTAAATGGAGTGGCGAATATTGGACCCAGCCCAGAGCTAGCCCATTCTGCTGCTAGCCACGCGTGGATAGGTTTGTGTTCGCCGCACAGATTTCGTGGGTCTTGTGCAGCATGGGTTTGTTTTAAAAGTCTGAAATATGGTTGATCCCGAATTGGGTCAAATATGCGGCAAAGTGATCAAACGTGAACGTGGGAAGGATGGGTTGAGTGTGGGCTGCGCGTGTGCTGTGCGTGGGCAGGGTTCAATTTGCGGCGTGCCTTAACCCGATAGCGGTATCAATTAAAATTAAGAATGTGCAATCAGATTTGTTCTATCTCTTTTAGTTTTCGCTATACCCTGCAAGGACAACGAAAAGGCGCCACCCTGTAAATGAAGAACCGTTAGACAATAAGTTTAAACTAAAAGTGTACATGTGTGCTAGCTATTCATATCTCTTTAAACCCAGGAACATTAATCCAATAGCGATATCGATCAAAATTGAAAATGTGCAATCAGATTTGTTCTATCTCTTTTAGTTTTCGCTATACCCTGCAAGGATAACGAAAAGGCGCCACCCTGTAAATGAAGAACCGCTAGACAATAAGTTTAAACTAAAAGTGTACATGTGTGCTAGCTATTCATATCTCTTTAAACCCAGGAACATTAATCCAATAGCGATATCGATCAAAATTGAAAATGTGCAATCAGATTTGTTCTATCTCTTTTAGTTTTCGCTATACCCTGCAAGGACAACGAAAAGGCGCCACCCTGTAAATGAAGAACCGCTAGACAATAAGTTTAAACTAAAAATGTACATGTGTGCTAGCTATTCATATCTCTTTAAACCCAGGAACATTAATCCAATAGCGATATCGATCAAAATTGAGAATGTGCAATCGAATTTGTTCTATCTCTTTTAGTTTTCGCTATACTCTGCAAGGACAATGAAAAGGTGCCACCCTGTAAATGGAGAATCGCTAGACAATAAGTTTAAACTAAAAGTGTACATGTGACAGCAAAGTAATTGTTTTTACAACAATCTATTTTAATGCAATCTAGCTATTCATATCTCTTTAAACCCAGGACCATTAACCCGATAGCGATATCGAGAAACCTGTTTTACTTTGGTATCGCACGACGCGCCATAAATTGTTCCTGTTGTTATCTAAAATAATTACGACGGTACACAGGAAGTGTAATTAAAAATGTTAAGTTTATTTTTAAAATGTTTATGTATTTTTATGTTTTGAGCCGCGATATGTCTCGTGATAACACTCGGGTGGGGTAGGTTAAAACAGGTAATAAACTTTAAGATGGCGGCTTTAGTAATTCTAGAAGGTAATTTGATGATTTAAATGCCAAAAGGAGAATTAATTTTAAGCAATTCTACACTAAGAAGAAAACATAATTTTCCCATGACCACACACGAAAATGACATAAAACGCACTCCTTAATCATTTAAAAAACGATTAATATCACACGCGTGTTAAAATCTGCTTTTTAACACTAGTGTCGAAAAGTAGAAGGAAAGATGCCTAAATTTCGTGAAAAAAGAATTACAGTATTTTTTTAACAAAATAAAAGTTATGACTTACCAGTGCTAAAAAATATTATTATTATTATTTTTTTATTTTTTTTTTTACAAATTAAATTGATATTATAGTTATTTATATTTAAGGGTTTATTAGAATATGGACTTTTTATTTAATGGGAATGGAAAGTGTTTAATAATAGGCAACCCATTAAACATATGTACTGAATATCGATAGTGTGTCGATAGATCGAAAAACTATCCTAAAGTTGAAACTTATTTAAAATTTGGACAAATATAAAATATACCAAATACCTTATTGGCTATAAAATACTACTTCTATTTACAAGGTACTTTATAGGAAACGTCGTTCAAGATAACTTTTTATTGTTACAATGTGGATTTCAGCATATCGACTATTGTTTTTCATTCCTTTGAAAGTGAAACCACACATATTTATATTTAATATTAATTATTATTCAAAATTTACTTTTTTCGAAAATTGAAAATTTTGGTCCATTTGTTCTCTTGTTAACCCCATCAGTGGACAGCCTAATAGAAGCAATAATTATTAGTAATGTAAAAATTCTTGCAATTTAGGCAAAATTGAAACTAATAAAACTGTCAGTATACTACCTGCAATACATTTTGTAAACATACAAATCCTTGATTTTGGGATGTTAAAAAAACAAAAATTCGTTTAGATTCTAGACCCTGTACACATAAAAATGACACATTACAAAAAAACTCCTTAATACTCCGTATAAAAACAAATATTGCATCAGCCAAAACGCTATATACTTTTTAGGATGGAACATCTTAAACGAGTCCCTTAGGGCTGATAGATGAGATCAATAATACTCCGAAATTGAAACATTTACTGTCGAAGCCCAATATTTTGCCATGATGAAAAATGTTACTGTACTGATATTGTATTGCTGATGAGTTTTCCTTTAAAGTATCTTTTATTTTATCGAAAAATATTACCAAATATTTCTTTAGTTCGACGATACGTGTAAGTGAAATAGTGTTTATTTAATTTTCAATACATTGAAACCAGTGGCGACCCCAGCTTTTCGGTTTAGAGATTGGAAATTAAAAAAACGTTTTTTACCCTTAAAAACTCACCCCTTTCCACGTCCCGACTTTAAATCGCCAGTAATTTATTTTTCCTTTTATTTTCGTTATTTTTTCTACATTTTTTTATTGGGTTTTATCTTACTTAAATTTTGTTTTGGTTTTTAAAATTATTATCGACTCTGGTCTAATAATGATTAAAAAAATTTTAATCCAAGTTATTTTGCAGTTTCTGAAAACATTCATAGTACTGTATATCTTTTTACACCATCAGAAGGTACAGATTTTAACGAACAAAAAGACTACCGACTTTTTTAAAATTGCCGATATTTTGATACGTGAAGTTTTGATTAAAATTTTATATTAAAAATATTGTAAAAAATAAATATTTTAAGTCAAAAAATAACAGTATACTTGGGACATGCAAATTTTTGAAAAATATTTTTTTAACAAATAAAAATAAAAAGCCAAAAACTTGGTTATTTGAATTTTTACATAAATATTGAGGTGATGTAAAGAAAACGTAAACACGAAAGTTGTAGATATTTTTATTGCCTACAACTTTGCCATTAAACCTATTTTTATAGAACTTGTAGTTTTGACAAAAATCAAGAAAAACCATATTTTACACTTAAAACCTTTCCTCTCTCCCATTTGTCAACTTTAATTTGTCCGTTAATTTATTTTTTCTTTAATTTTTGTTATATTATCTTATTTTTTTTAATGGGTTTTATCCTACTTTTCACTTTTTGCCTCTTTTAATGGCACTGGTCTATTATGTCACTTTTCTTCGGGAATAAAAAAATGTTCGCGGAACCTGTATTACAATTTTTTCTTTGGACAATCCACGAAGGCTGAAAATCTAAATACTAACGTACCGTGGGAATTTCCCAGAAAAAATAATGCACTACATTTTATACCTGTCTTTATTAGTTTTTGGAGAAATTGGAGTTTAGAAATGTTAGGTTAACCGAGATTTTTATCGATTTGTTAAAAGGCAATTTATAATAGAAAAGAGCTAATACATTTTTTAGACATATTAAATGAACCCTATATTCCATTATCGTAAAAATACAATTTCCGGTTTTACGGGAAATGTCACAGAAATTGACTTTTGACAGTAAAAACTTTAATAATTCAAATGTAAACTATTACCTTAAGAATTAAATTTAAACTTAACACTTGTTTACTATTTTTTTTTTGTAAATTATATTCTCTAAACCAAGTAGTTTTTAGAAGTTATTAATGGTGAAAGGTTAAAAGTATATTTTTTTGGCTATTTTCAAGGCAGCCTAGCGTTTAACTATTATTATCTTAAAAACTATTAGCTTTAAAGATTGGATATAGGTAACAAAAATATTAGGCAATAAGTTTTTAGTTTAAATAAAGAACTTAAAATAGTAGTGATTTACTAAAGTTCCTTACTGCCGAAAGTCAAGTTTTTGGCACTTTCGGTAAAACGGGAAATTGTAATTTTTCATTGGTAGAATATAAGATTCATTTAGTATATTTAAAAAATCGCATAAGCCTTTTTTTATCACTATTTGTTTTGTTATTAAATTAATAAATATTCTTCTTTTAGAAACTTCTTCAGGGCCACAAAGAAAATGGCGGATAAAAAGCTCGTCTTGACAAAAATCCTAAGAATACATGTCATTAAATAAAACCCTGGGATATTTTATTATCATTAAACAAACTATTGTAATAAATAGATACAACAAAATACTTTTTATATAATAATTCTATTTTATATTAAAATACTGTAGAAACATGTTACTTGTAATCCCCCTTTTTAAAAAGCACTTTATCTCAGTTTATATAAATCTTTTTTACCTTTGCCTCCAGCCCGTACATAAAACGCAAAAATGTCACAGAATATTATGAAAAATATTCCCGGCATACATTTTATCTGAATTTCTCGCCATTGTATGAAAAAATCCATAGAAATAAAAACGCGCTTTTCATTTTTAAATTGAAATATGTTAAATCCACAAAACTTTTCTTGTCGTTTGCACACACAGCGTTATGTCTACAGGGTGGAAAAAATAAATATTTTTTTTTAATAGAAAACTCCTATTTTTGTAAGATTTACACAAAAACTGACCTTTATTTGGGAGGCTTAAAGTTTAGGCCTAACTTAGTGGTAAAAACTGATATGCACTATTTTTGTTTTTGACCACAGCGTGTTTTAAATTTCTTGCGCTTTTTTAATCCTTCATAACTTTTTGTAGAGATTTTTTAATTCTATAAAATTAGTTTTTAAACACATTTACATATATACATTTTTGATTTATTTATATTTTTAGTATGACGGTGAGCAGTGGTGCAGGGGCTAACGTGTCAGCCTCTCACCGCAGCGATCCGGGTTCGAACCTCGGAGTCGGACATCGTATTTTTCATTGCTCGTCACCTCACAGTTCGCATTTGCAAACCACTGTGTAGTATTCTGCCATTCCTAGGTAGTAATTATTTAAAAATAACGTTCGTAGTGGCACTCCCGCGTTATCTAAAAAAAGGTACTGTGAAATGCAAAAACTGCATGTTTCAGTGCTTGGATAACGTTAACGGAAGTCAAAAAATGGGTTAAACATCCAATAACCTGGCACTCACGGTACACTGGTATTCAGGCATAAGCCTTCGTGAAGTGTCATAAAGATAAAAAAATAACATCCTGTATATTCTTTCAGTTTTTAATTGTCAAAAAATTACCTTTTAAAAAATATATGACCCTTTTTTTCTAAGGCGGTAATAAAGTATTTCACACTATATTATTTATTATTGCTATTGGGTAGAAAGTATGTCATCGAAAAAAGTAATTATACAGCGTGTCAACTTAAGTTCGCACCATATGGAAAACTTTTTTTATTAATAAATTTACAAAAAAGTGATTTGGTATAGGAAGTTTTGTATGGTCTTGAAACGGTCTTTAAATGCAATCATCAAATAATAATTTTTGCAGTGGTATACAAGGTATGTCAAAAAATATTAATTTTGCTTATAATGAGTGAAGTACCTCTATTTCTTATAATATCGAAAATTTATATATAAAAAAAGATGTTTGGAATTAAAAATAACATTTAAATTTGCAAACTTGGTCATTTCTAAGAAAAACTTTTTTGCGATAACAAGCGTTTCCGTGACTTTTCGCTGTTTTTAGCTTTCTTTACATATAACATTTCGAAATAAGTATGCACCCGTGAAAAAGAAATTTTACCGTTAACGCATAAAAACATAATTTGTTTTTTGAAAATAAACAAATTTGCATATTTAAATGTTATTTTTAATCGTTAACATCTTTTTAACACGCTTTTATTAGCTTGGGTTGTAACTATCTATCTATCTATCTATCTATCTATCTATCTATCTATCTATGTAACGGAATCTTTGAGCCTAATTTTTACCAACTTCCAGCGATTCAATTTCTTTGAAACTTTGCACACGTATCAAGGACCGATGACAATGCAATAATTTAAAAACAGTATCCCGTTATCCTGATTAGGACCGCCAGGATAAATAAATTCCTTTACAGATCCTCTGTGTCTCTTGACAAAATGGCGAAGGAATTTTTAGTGAATAAACTGGAGCATTTATTTTTAAAAACTAATTGATATATCGAACTAAAACATGAAAAATAAATAATAGTTTAAAAAACTAAAAAACACGCTTTTATATGCAACCGAACTAAAATTTAGAAAATAATTTTTCATTACAAAGAGTTTGTCACTTCAGAATAAAAGCGTGGGGTGCTTAATATATTAAATGTTATAATTATTCTATTTGCAAATATCTATGAGGAAAAAGTTATGAAAAAATAGTAAAATGCACCCCACGCTTTTTACTCTGAAGTGACAAACTCTTTGTAATGAAAAATTATTTTCTAATTTTTAGTTCGGTTGCATATAAAAGCGTGTTTTTTAGTTTTTTTAAACTATTATTTATTTAAAAAAAAAATGGTATTATGAAAAATAGGGGTACTTTCCTCTTAAGTAAAATTCATATTTTTTACATACCTGGTATACCACTGCAAAAATTATTATCTGATGATTGTATTTTAAGTAATTTTTTCGTGTTAACCGTATTCATCGGATTGGTTAAAACCGCATTTGTAATGACAATATAAATATGAAAGTTAGATAGAGATGGGTATTGAAATGTTTTTAAAATGTTTTGAACCATCTTACCACGAAAAAACGCCTTTAGATTTGGAACCATGCAGATATTTTTATAAAGAACAACTTTTTTCGTAAAATTAATAGTAAAAAATGTTTCCATAGATGAGACCTTTTTAATCTTTTTTTTAATCTTTGGACAATCCACATACTAACGTACCGTGGGTGTCTTAAGTAAGGAAAGAGGAAGCTTGTTAACACGGGACTTAAAAAATGAAGATTTGGGGGAAGGAAAGACCTCCGCTGGCAGTAGGTTCCATAGTCTAGAAACTCTAGGAATAAAAGAACTAACGAAATGGAAAGTTCGGAGCCTGTCCAATTAGACCGTATAGGGATGCATACGTGCGGCACCACGAGTTTCTCTGTTAGGAGCTGCAAGAGGAGAAACTATACTGGATAATTCGTCGGAGCAGAAGCCGTAAAAGTATCTATAAAAGAGCGATAGATCTCCCACAGCTCGACGATGGGCAAGAGAAGGAAGACCTTAAGTAGACACGCTGTATTTTACATTTAACATTCCAAAATTAACTTTTGTATTTTATTAACTGCATTGACGGAAACAATAATTTACAAAAAAAAAAGTTTTTATTCTTCAACAATATAAATTTATTTTTATGATTTTTGGGATATTATGTGTATTCGTGCATAAAAGAAACACACTTAAAAATAATTTAATCACTCATATTGTGACGTTAACATTTTGGCATACTACTTGACGTCACTGGGCAAATGTACCATATGGAACTATCTTCTGGAACCATGAGACCGGTGGACCATCACAACCAACTTTGCATTTTTTAAAAACCAACTTAACTTATGTAATTAACTAAATTTAGTACGGGCATATCCCTAGGGATAGCTCGTACGGGGCTGAACTTAAACTTTAACTTTATACTTTACTTCACTAACTGCTTGTTATCTGATAAACAATCAATCCCTTTTAATTTCTTTCCCTCTTCTTTAAATATCAAATTTACCAGTATTTGTTTTGCATTTCTAGGCGACTCCACTTGTTTAATGTTTTTGTTTTATTATTATAAGAGTAACCTAGAAAATTGTTTGATTTATACTTTTTAAACCTTGACACCAGAGTTCATCAAAACGATGTTGACACCTCACGTATTGTTTTATGTACCAAATTTCCCAATTTTAAGTAACCCAATTAAAATTTAAATTTCCCAAAAATGCATATTTTTTTTAAATTCCCAAAATGTATACTTTTCTTTATACTAGGTGTTCAAAATATCAAACGCGAAACAAAACAAACAAACATTTAATGATACCTAACAGTAACAGAAATATAAATTTAAAATTCGTAAATTATCTTGCTTCTTAAATTTACAACATTATACCACCCAGTATTAAAGACATATTAATCATAAAGACATTTGTCGGGAAATGTAAAACGTTTATCGCGATTAGCTGAGAAATAGTTAGGATATTTTTTTATTTTTTTGTAAAAATATATTGTTGGGCTAATAGGTACTGCAATAATTTATTTTTGTTTTTAAATTTCGAATAATTTTTAGATAGATCCAACAGTTTCTTTAGGTTTAGGTTTTTTTATCTTTGGACAAACCACGAAGGTTTAAAGCCTAAATACTAACGTACCGTGGGTGTCTTAAGCGAGGTAAGAGGGAGTTTGTTGATACGGGACTTAAATACTTGAAGATTTGAGGGGGAAGGGGGAAGGGCAGACCTCCGCGGGCAGCAGGTTCCACAATCTAGAAACTCTAGGGATAAAAGAACGAACAAAGTGAGAAGTTCGGGGCCTATCCAGTTGGACCGTATAGGGATGCATACGCGCGGAACCACGAGTTTTTCTGTTGGGAACCGTGAGTGGAGGAACAATACTGGACTTCAGAGCAGAAGCCATGGAAGAACCTATAAAAAAGCGATAAATCCCCACAGCCCGACGATGGGCAAGAAAGGGAAGCCTTTATGTAAATGAAGGATCATTAATGAGACGAATAGCTCTTCTTTGAATAGAATCAAGAATGCTTAGGGTTGTGGGGGACGCCATGCCCCAGATATGGGAACAATATTCCAAGGGAGGTCGGATTTGGGACAGTTATAAAGTATATAAATTAGAAGCGGAAAAATACTTTTTAGCTCAAAAGAGAAATCCAAGCTTTTTTGAAACTGCCGTGGCTATAGATACAATGTGTTTATGCCAGTTAAGGTTACTTTCAAATGTGACGCCCACAAGATTGAAGGTGTCTTTGCTCTGTAAAACTTGGCCGCTCATAAGTAGAGGATGAGTATTTGGTGACTCTTTTCGCGACAAGGAACATGATTGTGTTTTGGATGCATTAAAATGGACGAGATTTTTGGCGCCCCAATCCAATATTAAATTAAGATCCTGCGAAAGAGATATCTGCATCGCTCTGCGTTTATTTTCGAAGTCAGGTTTAGTGATGGGTTTAGGAACCTGAAAACTGTAGTGAAGGGTACTATCGTCGGCGAAACTATGAATGGAATTAGTTGTGGACGAGAGAAGGTCGTTGATGTGAAGAAGAAACAATGTTGGTGCCAGAACTGAGCCCTGAGGGACTCCAGCATTTACTTGGTGAAAACTTGAAGAATGGCCGTCCACAATAACTGATATACGTCGATCAGATAGATAACTAGAGAGCCAAGTACGGAGTTTAGTTGAAAGACCATAGGAGGGAAGTTTATTAAGGAGTGCGTTTGGTTTGGATTAAGCTGGGAGTACCCAAATCCATATATCTTGGGCATTTTATAAATTCTATTTTTAATCCTATAATTATAAGTTTCTTGGTGGTAAAAAAATGTTCTTTATTCGATTAACTTTAATTAGTTTTTTTGCACATACGGATGTTAAGTCATCTAGGTGCAGTATATATGTAATACCTGGGAATTTAAAACCTTTTTATTATAGAAATAAGCTTGTTAAGTTTTAAATTGAAAATAAGTACATAATATATGAGTATAAGTATTATAGTAATAAGAAAGAAGCTCATTGAAGTAAAAAAATATTTTAGAAATAGTTTAAAGACAAAACAAAAAACATAAAAATAAATCCATAAATCTGTAAAGTAAATGCGTTTTCTATAAGACCAAAATAATGTCAAATATGTAATTCTAATAAACTTTTAAATTTAAGCCTTATTGAACGAAAAAAAAAGCAAAAATGTACGTTTGTTTTTTAAAGTGGTTTAAATGTACCTATATGCTTTAGAAATAACAAAGCTTAAAAAAAATTATTATTTAAAGGCAATAAGGATTATTTACGTCAGTTAATTTAGTTCGATCAAGTTTCTGTCGGGGAAAGTTAAAAAGTTAGTTTTTTTCAATTTTTAATGGGAGGTTCCGTTTTTTTGAAATTTGTCATAACCTAATTCAAAACTAGTTTACAAATCACATTTTCCATTAAGTTACAAAATAATGGTAGCTTTCTCTTATGTCATATTCGTAAATTTTGCACCTACCGCGTAAACGCTATGATTTATTTAAATTTTGATTAGTGTTTTGTGAGTTTCGGTCAATGATCTGAAAAATAAATATGGATGATTGCAGCGAAAATCATAATAACCCCTACCTGGGCACTGCGCAGTCCCCTTGTGGGCATGCGCAGTAAAAATTCTGACTAGCGAAAAACAAACAACAGGACCGGGTTTAACATTTTGTATATGATTCATTTATAAAGAAAATATACCAAGTAATTTTGTTTCTAGGTATACATATTTAAATATTTTATTTATGTCTGTATTTGTATTTCATAGCAGTCCCTAAAAAGTAAACCGGTTTTATATTGGGGACTATTTTTCGTTGTATAATTTTTTATTTTTCGGTCGTATCGCTGATTTTATTGAAATTTAGCAAACGGGAGTGCTTAGAAGCACTGATCTCAATTTAAGTTCCGTTTTTTTTGCTAAAACACCTTATTTTTTGATTCGTGAGGACCCACTTTGACTCAACCTCAAACCTGCACGAAATTTTTTTCCGTATTATTATTTTCCTTCTTAACACTACCTTGACACAACAAAACTGAATGGTTGGTATTTTATCATAAAAGCAATTAGTTTTGGTGTAACTTGTTTAAGGAATAAATCTCAATTCATAAACTGATATTTCGCTCCCGTTGCCGTAGCAGTTGTCGTTCAGTTAAATTTGGCGTGTAATGCCATTGAAATTGTTTATTTTTGGGGTTAGGGCTAAACTGACCTTATATTTGTAATTGAAACCACAAAAAAACGCGAAATACAAATATTAAAATTGGTAATGGACCCATAATGGCTTAGTATTATATTTCTATAACTTTTAAAGATATCAAAATCTTACGTATGCCAATTTTTAATATTAAGAAGCAACTTTTTTAAGCAATTACATCAGCTCAAGTCAATTTTTCTATTTTTTGGGATACGCCACTTTGTGATATTGTCGACGAAATTGCTTATGGCTACGTGTTATAACTTGAAAGTATGTCAAATTATTTTGATTAAACTGCCATATTTTATTTTGTGTGATTATAAAGGCATCAGTCAAATGCTAATACAGGGTGTCCGACTATATTTTAACCCATTTTGACCGCGAATAATTTTAGAACAACTAAAATTATCAAAAAGCGGTGTTCGCAGAAAGCCTTAGATTTTTTAATGTTTCTTTTTATAACCTTGCCATTTGGTTGTGACATTTATTTCTTACGAAAACGGCCAATTTTCGTATATAGGGCAAGTTTCTTATTTTAAATGGAACGCCATGTATATTTTTCTATAATCCTTAAATACAATTTTTCCCGTTTAAAAAAATTAACCCAAACCATGACTATTTCAAAAAATAATGGATTTATTGATCTCCAAAAAATTGACTGCATGGCAATAGAGAGTATTATTTAAAACAGAAAATTTGCTACTTACTCATTATTTAGTTTTGGTTATGCAAAACTTAAATTAAACAAAAGTTAAAAAAACACCAAGAATTACTCACAACGCACAAATGAAACGCCAAATAACTATACCCGATAACGGTCGATCGTAGATGGGAGATTGGATTTGGGCAGCCGACGGCGTCAATTTTACCTGGATTTTTCGATCGGGAAATCCCAAATTATGAATTAAATTAGGATGAGTGTGGTCCTGTCACTGTATAGGTAAACGTTTTCAGTGTTGCAACCACTATATTTATTAAAATACTGCAAATTTTGTCAATGTTGCCAGCACTATATTGGGTTTTAAATGAAAAATGCTAACTTTTATAAGAACTGCGCATGTGCAAAGGTGTACAGCAATTCTCCCAGTGTGGGGTAAAAATTTCGTGCGCAGGTCTATTGAAAAAATATGGGGATCATTTTCTATTAGCAATCCTTTTAATTTTTAGATCATTGGTTTCGGTGTAAACAGAGATTTTTATCAAAAATTAAATTTTGGAAAAATCCAAAATTTAAACATCCATATGGTCCAACAATTTATGACGGTCACTGTATAATAATAAGCGAATTGGCTCTTAAGGGAATTACAGCATTTGTTTAAAATATTTTTATTTATTTCATACATGTAATAAATTATATCAATAATTTACCGGTTTTATACCCACCATTTAAATTGGCATGCATAAAATTTTATTCTGCATACATTTTACAGACTTTTCCGACCCCAACGCCAATAAATTTTTATAGGTAATTCGGTTTTTCATAAAAATATTTATGGTAAAAATTGTGACATATTCCCAATAATGAGAGTACCTCTGTATTAAATTTGGCCCCATGACCATATCGTATAAATATACGCGGTATTAACTTTATACAGTGTTGCCCTCATAAAAAATGTCATTTCAATATACCGGCTTGGAACGAATTTTTATTAATATGGATTTTTTTCGTACAGAGATGGATCTTACATATTTAAATTTAGAAAAAATATGCGTAAGACAGGATGCACTGCATAATTCAGTGCTTGGAGAGCTCGGATCACAGATGCCTCTCGGATCAAAGAACAAAAAAGTTGCAGGGACAGGGCTCTCCAGTTGGACCCTTTAGTGATGCATAAGTGTAAAACTACGCGTATCTTCGTTGAAAGTGGCAAAAAGAGACTATATTGGCTAATAAATGGGAGAAGAAGCCGTGATGATGTCCACAGGAGAGTAATATATCCCTTATAGCACGAGAATTGGCAAGAAAAGGGTGTTTTTTGTAAGCTAGAGATCATGTACAAGGTTAACAACTCTTTGAATAAAATTAAAAATGCTATGAGCCGTGGGAGAAACTATTCCTAAAACAATTTTACAAAAAGTGTACCACAAAATGTACAGAAGAAAAGAAATCCCTTCTGCTAGAGAAGAATTCAAGTTTATTTTTATTTTGCTGTGTTGTTAAGTTTATACTAGTCAAGATTGTTTACGAATGTGATACCCATAAGGATTTTTCTTTGTTTTGTAGAATTTGAACGCTCTTAAGCAAAAAGGAGTATTGAAAAACTTTTTCGCGAGAACGAACATGATTGTGTTTTGGAGGTTTTAAACTGGTCGAGTTTTTCACCGCCCCAACCCAGCACGAGTGTGGCGCTGTGGTTTAGCATCACACATTCTGTACACGGAGGTACTTTTAGAACTGTACAATATTGTTTTAAAATCATGCCTTTATAAGTGGTATATGCAAAATATCACATTCCACCGTATTTCTAATAGAGATTGTACAATATGCCATACAATAATATGCTAGTGCAGTGGTTCTTAACCGAGTGGTCCGCGGACCACTAGTGGTCCCTGAAAGCATCTAAAGTGGTCCTCGAACCATAAATAAGTGACAACTGCCATTGATCTTTATAGCAAAAAGCTCTGTCGCTGCCACTCAATAGGTTTCAAAACACTGTTTATATAAATTTGTTGTAAAACAAATAGGAAAAGTTAAGACCTATAGGACATATTATGTTCATATGAAATTTTCTTCCTAAACTAAGCTAGGAAATCACACTTTGTATATTTTGCCTCTAATTAAATTACACCCTGTATACTTGGTATTAAATATACAGGGTCTCTGGATTTCGTTGCAATTGCAGGGTATCTTGGTTAATATTAGAAAGACTTGGGGTTTTCAGCGAAGTGTTTCTACTTTTTAATAAAACGGAAGATGACACTAAGATATTTTAAAAGTTATTTTTGTACCAAGGGCATAAAATAACATTTTAACGACCGCGGTTAAAAGTTGTTGCCCGAGCTCCGCGAGGGCAACAATCAGCTGTGGGCCTAAAAGTGCTTTACGCCAGAGGTGCACAATATTTTTGTACGACTGAAATTAATATACAAGTATTCTCTGTAGTTAGGAAAAAACTTGCCAGATTTTAATGTTTTAAATATTTAGTATTCAGTATACTTTTAACATATGTTTAATTAAATCAATTGTTGTCAGTGCCTTATTATCCATTAGGGTGATAAGGCTACAGCCTAGGGCGCCAAGAAAAAATAGGCGCCAGACAGGGGAGTAATAGGCGCTAGACAAGAAAGTTTCTAAGAAAGTTTAGGTCGGGTGGGGATAAGAACTAATTTTTCTGCGGGGAAATAAATAAAATAAACGCGAAAAGGACATCAACACTGAAACGGAGGTAAGGTCCTCAGGCATTATTTAATTTTAATATTGTTTTATAAATTTATAAATGCAGGCGTTTTTGATACTTTTTTGCCCTAGGGCGTAAAAGTGAAATTTTACGCCCTCAAACGGGGGCGTAAAATTGTATTTTACGCCCGGCCGTACAAAAAGCTTTTTATGGCTCTCTTTGTTTTTGACATACGGAAATTTTTTTCCCATTTTTGGACTCCCATTTATTTTAGTTGTCTTGTAAATTACAAAAAAGGAAAAGTGATGTAAGTAGATATTTTTACTTGAAATCCAGTGCTGTGATAAGGTGTTTCTTTAAATATAATGTTTTTGGGATATGAACCAAACCTATGATTTTTAAGGCAGAAGTGTCCCTTATGCAACAATTCCTCCTGGTGCCAGTGTAAACTATTATTAATATTAAACGTACCTAAACATAAAAACATCCCCTGCGATATAAATGTTTTATTTAATTGAATTATGTTTAAACGCGACAAATTTTATTGGAAATCTGGCTCGTATCGCCATATCGCAATTATTTTATCAAATTTTCATGCTGCCAGTTTGATTTGAAATCGGCGTAATATGCTTTGTTTTGTAAACTAAATTAAGGGTAATATTTTGTTATTTGGTCCCTGCGCGATCGCCTGCCGTTTAGTTTGTTTGGTTTCGTAACAAAATGGGAGTAAATTACGATATATTTAAAAACATAATAGGGCAGTTGTTAGTAATAAAAAGCGGGATGCAAGGCTCGGAATAAATTTAATTTTTTTTTTTCATTTAACGCAGGGTCATACATGCGATTTTTTTAAGTGTAAAAATAAGTAGGCCTTGTTGTGTATTTTTCACGTAGAATACGGAAAAACACTTAGGAAAAATAAAGCATAAATAAATATAAAGCTTTCGACCAAGTCTGGCATGACGCACTTCTTAATAAACTTCCCTCCTACGGTCTTCCAACTAAACTCTGCTCTTGGCTCTCAGTTATCTTTCTAATCGACGTATATCAGTCATTGTTGATGGCCACTCTTCAAGCTTTCACGAAATTAATGCTGGAGTGCCTTAGGGTTCAGTACTGGCACCAACTTTGTTTCTTCTTCACATCAACGACCTTCTCTTTTTTCCACAACCAATCCCATTCATAGTTATGCTGGACGATAGTACCCTTCACTCTCTACTTTTCAGGTTCCCAAACCAGTCTCTTAACCCGACTTGGAAAGCAAACTGCAGGGCGATGCAGATATCTCTTTCGGAGGATTTCAATTTTGATATTGGATTGGGGCGCCAAAAAAAGCTCTCGATTCAATTTAATGCATCCAAAACACAATCACGTGTTCCTTTGGTCGCGAAAAAAATCATCAAACACACATCCTTTGCTTATAAGTGGCCAGAATTTTCAGGGCGGGGACACATTTAACCTTGTGGGCGTCACATTTGACAATAACCTTAACTGGCATAAACACATTGTATCTATAGCCACCGCGGCTTCAAAAAGCTTGGATTTCTTTTCCGAGCCAAAAAGTATTTTTCTCCTTCCAATTTATATGCTTTGTATGTGTCCCAAATTCGACCTCTCTGGAATATTGTTCTCATGACTGGGGAATGGCATCCCCTACAACTCTCAGCATTCTTGATGCCATTCAAAGAAGGGCTGTTCGTCTTATAAATGATCCTTTACTTACTCAAAGATTTTCTTCTCTTGCCCATCGTCGAGCTGTGGGAGATCAATCGCTCTTCTATAGATACTTTTACGGCTTCTGCTCTGACGAATTATCCAGTATAGTCACTCCTCTTGCAGCTAGAAAAACTCGTGGTGCCGCGCGTATGCATCCCTATACAGTTCAATTGGATAAGGCCTTGAACTCTCCCATTTCGTTCGTTCTTTTATCCCTAAGAGCTTCTCTCGGGACTGTGGAACCTACTGCCAACGAGGAGGCCTTTCCTTCCCCCCTAAATCTTCGAGCTTTTAAGTCCCGTTGTTAACAAACTTCCTCTTACCCTGGCTTAAGACACCCACGGTAACGTTGGTATTTAGGCTTTCAGCCTTCGTGGGATTCAGGCCAAAGATAAAAAAGTAAATAAATCCAAAAGAGATGATACAATATTTCATTTAAATTTTCTTTTTTGGCGTTTTGGCGTTTTGTGAATAGTATTATCGAACAAAAATTCTTCTGTGTATTATCAGGACCCTCAGCGGAGATATCGATAGGCTGGATAATGGCCGCCAACCAATTAGGATATTTTTTACCATAAACCTTGTAAAAAATATGTTTAAATATATAACATAAATATACCATATATTGTGACTTCTTTTCTATAATTTATTAGATGTCGTTGGATTTTAGATTCCTATAGATAATCAAATTAAGGGCATAAAATTAAAAATGAAGACAAACATAAAAAAATACAATATTTTTTGTCATATTCTTCATAAAAAATATTATGGACAAATTACATTGATGTCATGTTTGGTAAAGCGACCTTTGGACAGAATAATTTTCTCTAAGCGATCCTAGTCCCGATGATCGCATGCCTTTTCTTTAAAAAAACCCTACAAAACCTAGTATTTTAATAATAATGCATACAGAAAATACAATCAGGGCCGCCATAAATCAACTGTTTGAGGCGCCCTAGGCTAGAATTCCCGGTGCGCCTATTTTCCACCAAAATTTTGAAGAAGCAGCAAAAATCCTTTTCGCGTCAAAGACCAGATTAGTTACCAAAATATCCACCCCCACCTGAACTTCTTTAAACACATGCCCATGCCTGGCGCCTATTTTTTTCTCATGGCGCTTTCCTAGGCTGTAGCCCCAGTCAGCCTAATGGATAATACGGCACTGAATGCAATTAATCACCTCACATTTGGGATAAATTAACAGTGTTGTAGCTAGGGCAGGTGCAGGGCCCTTGGGGCAAAAAAGGTATATAGTGGCCGCTAAAAATTTAAATAGCAAAAAGAAAAGGCCACTGACCTTCATTTCCCATCGCATTTGTTTCCAGTTTCCTGTACTACATTGAAGCCTCGAGGATCTTTTTCTTGCTCCAAGGGGCCCCTAAGCTTCATAGGCCCCGGGTCACTGCCTTGCCTCAGCCCCATAGTAGGCTACGCCAATATATGTTAAAGTAATGCAAATTAACACTTATGTATGCGTAGTAGCCTTTGCAATTTTCCAAAAAAAAAAAACATCAACCTGCACCTAAAATTTTTTTTGGCGACTAAAAGATTGTTAGAAGTGAAATCTCCTACTTTACTCCTGAAAGAGATTATAATGGACCACTAATTTCGCTTTAAATGTTGGTATTTAAGATAGTGAAATATTTGAAAATTCAGGCTTTTTTTACTATAAAAATAATACTCCGACAGCCTGCCGTAGTAAATAGCGATAGAAAATTTACCATGACACAAAACAAACAAACAAACAGTCACCTTCTTACTCTAATAACAGTTATTAATTGGCGCAGCTGATGACTTTTTTCAGGTGGGGCAAATTTTGTGAGTAACTAATAATTTTCCTACGACCACTTGTGAAAATAGCAAATAGCACACTGGTTTCATGCATAGAAAATGCGTTATATCACACTAGTGTTGCAAAGTACTTTACAACACTCGTGTGATATATATTATGATGTCATTCTAAAAACTGCTATGGGTTTTGCAAGTGACATATTGATTGTAGTGACAGTAAAAAAACTTTTACTTACCTTAAACAGTAGAACCCAAATTAGCAAAAATCATCTTATTAACGTTAAGTTACTATACAGTATAAGCTTTCTTCTAATATTAAAAAGAGTAATAATAAAATTTCCAAAAAATAAAAACATAAACAAAAATAGACATAACCACAAAAAACAACTTTCATTGACTGGTCGCTTAGTGGCACAGTGTTATCAGGTAAGTAGATCAAATTAAAAATCTCCCTTCTAACTTTAAGCACGCACTTTATAGAGGCAGCCTTGCCGCTTGACCTAAAGCGCCAGAGAAACAACTCCTATAGATCAAATTTCTTTCTCTTTGTCTTCGTGTACTCAAACAATCAGTTAAATCTTTTTTTTAATCCCTTAATTAAACCTGAGGCTAATACACACTTTATGAATTCACTTTCTTTTATCCATTCATAAATAGAATCAGACCCTTCCGACGTTGCCAAATGCTTTCCATATTTTTGCATGGTATAACTGACGTTTAGTTGTCGTTTTTTTCTCTACTTTTAGGACTTTAGGTTATGCATTTATAATTTTTATATTTTTTATATTTTTCTCAAAAATATGCGGAAAAAATGTAATTTTTACTTAATTTTACATGTGATGTTCAGTTTCATTAACTCGTTTTACCAATTTTACCCCACCCAGCACCCTTTTCACTCCCCGGTCCCGTAAGTTTGTTTACTGATATTTTTAAAAAAACGGAATATTTTGGATATAAGCCACTTACGTTTTATTTAGAGGAGTGTCTAAAATATGTAAGTATCAATAATTTTTAAAAACCCTTAAAATAGCAGAAAACCGTATTGAACTATTACCTAACCAAACCATACAATTTTTATTAAGTGAGGGCGTTTTTAAATTCCAAAATGATAAAAGTTATATAATGCTTCTAGGTAGGTGATTTTCAATGTAAAAATATTGTCAAAACAGTATAATATAGCAGTGAGGAAAAGTACATATCACACTAGTGTTACAAAGTAAAAATCACCCTAGTGTTGCAAAGTTCTCAATTGTTTTTATTTTTTCTGTGAAGACAAACAAACTTAAAATTTAGTTTTTGGTGACTAATTTGTGGTCGTAGGAAAAATAGTGTACAGTACTCGGGTGAAAATGACTTTTTTACACTCGTGGGTTTGTCGCACTCGGCTAACGCCTCGTGCTACAATATTCCCACTCGTGTAAAATTAGTAATTTTCCACACTTGTAATGTAATATACTATATCATGGAACATGCAAAATATATTTTTTCTTTAAACCATAGTGGTGGTGTGCCGAATTTTAAAGCAATATCTAGGATAAAAATATTTAAAAAAATTATCACCCTGTATCTTAAAAACTAAGATATTTGGGACAGTTAAGTATATTTCAGACATACGTTTATTTAAACGTTTCTTCCGCAAATGCAAAGTTTTATGTTTTGTAAACTTAAAAATAACTTTAATATTTTTGTAGTGCATACTGAGCTTGCCAAAGAAGATTAAGATATTGATTTATGCGGTTAGGATTTAATTCTGACGCAGCCAATTTCTGATACAATAAATAAATGCATTTCTGTTTCTGGGAAATAATCCTCTTAAGCAAGACAATGCACAACGAAAGATGTTATCGAAGCCCATAGAAAGCTAAGAAACCGAGAAAGTATACAAAAGCCTTAATTTCGACTTGCACAATTCCTAATTTTGGAATTATTTAAATGATAATAATGCATTTAGTTTACAGACGAACGGCTGCGAAAATGTCGTTTTGTACTATTACTTAATTAAATTTCTACGGTTTGTTTTGCAGCCAGACGGATAGACCTTTAAAAAATTATTTAATATTACATGTCTGAAATATTAAATTAATGCAAGAAGCTTAATTTAAATTATAATATTTAGGAATGGGACCCAATAAAGAAGGACTATCACAAGCATAAAATCATATTAAGAGTTTTCAAAAATACCTTTTTTAAAGTTAAAATTATTAGTTAAGATAGAATCTTCGGTTTTTAGAAACCTGAGATATTTTTTGTAAAATAAAGAGGGTATACAAAAGCCCTAATTTCGACTTGCACAATTTTTAATTTTGGAACTATTTAAATGATAACAAAGCATTTAGTTTACAGACAAACGATTGCAAAAATGTCGTTGCTGTACTATTGCCTAATTAAATTTTCATGGTTTGTTCTGCAGACAGACAGTATAATACACTTATAAAAAAATAATTTAATATTACATGTCTTAATTCTTAATTAGATGCAAGAAGCCTAATTAAGTAACTTTTTTAAAGTTAAAATTATTAGTTAAGATATAATCTTTGGTTTTAAGAAACCTAAGATATTTTAATGTAAAATAAAGAAAGTGTACAAAAGCCCTATTTTCGACTTGCACAGTTTTCGATTTGCACAGTTCCTAATTTTAAAATTGTTTAAATTATAATAATGTATTTAGTTTACAGGCAAACGGTTGCGAATATGCCCTTGCTGTACTATTACTTAATTTAATTTATACGCTTTCCTCTGAGCCAAACATTGGATGCCTATAAAAAATGATTTAATATTACATGTCCAAAATTTGGAATAAATAGAAGATGCTTAATTAAAATTAAAATATTTGGACACAGGGCGAAATGCAAAATTATAATAGAGGCAAAATCATATTTAGGGTTTCCAATAGTAACTTCTTAAAGTAGTAATTATTGGTAAAAAGAGAATCCTTAGTTTTTGGCAACCTGACATTTTTTTGAGAAATAAAGAAAATATACAAATTTCTTAATTTCGACTTGCACAATTCCTAATTTTAGAGTTATTTAAATAATAATAATGCATTTAGTTTACAGACGAACAGTTGAGAAAATTTCGTTGCTGTACTATTACTTCATTTTCTGCGGTTTATTTTGCAGCAAGACAGTAGACCTATAAAAAAATAATTTAATATTTCATTTCTAAAATCTAAAATAAATTTAGATTAAGGTAAGGAAGACTCTTTCAGACAGAAAATCATATTTTTGGCTTTAAAAGATATTTGTTTTTAAATTGAAATATGGTTAAGAATTAAATTATATTATTTTAATGGTAAAAACACATACAGTATGTCCACGGATGGATTTTACGATAGGACAAAGGGATCAAAAGTTTAAATGTTTAACTAAGTCGTGTATGGCAATTGCTTTTGCTTCTTAAAAAAAACAAGATTAAACTTTGTTTTGTTTTGTACAGAGACTCCAAAAGTTACACAAATGTGAAAAGTGACCAAGAAGAAAATGAGGATCCAAAATGTAAAATTTTAGATTAAAAAAAAAAAAATTGGTGTCTGATTATCTTTATCATGTTTTACACCTTTTTTTACGTATTTACCTGATTTTACATTTTTGTATTTAAATATATTTGACATAATTTTACATTATTTATTGTGTTGTATTAAAACTAGGTAAATTATGTAAAAAAAATATTTAAAAAAATATGATAATAAAAAGAAATGGTTTATTTTATGTAAAATATCAGATATAGGATCGTCATTTAATTCTTAAAACGTTTTTTTTGTAACATTTTGCTAAATTATTAAAAATAAAGGCAGTTTTGTCTTGGTCCATTTTCAAATTTTGTAGTTTGTGGAGCCTTTGTACAAAACAAAACAAAGTTCATAAAGTTTTTTAAAAAGCAAAAGCAGTTTCCATTCACGACTTTCTTGAACATTTAATTTGGTTCATTTGTTCTATTTTAAAGTCTATCCGTGGACATAGTGTATATTAATTGACATCATCATTTTTTTTATAATGGTATTTTTCTGTTTTTTTTAAATTTATTATTTATATTACATAGTTTATATGGAAACCAACCAGATTAAAGTTAATTACATATATTTTTCCTTATACAGGTGTTACATGTTAAGAAAATTTTTAGATAAAATAGGTCTTACTTTTAAGCTATCATATAAAGTCAATAATTTGGGATAATCAAGTAAGCAGTCGGATAAAAAATTATTATTACAAAATATAAATATTTTTGCTTTTAAAAAAAATCAGCTAATTTAAAACTAAATAAGATCAATTATTTAAACTTTTATGCCGTAATTTATAACAAGAAAGATTGTAAAAAAATAATGTTAATTAACAAAGCGGGAAACATAGATACGCCATAATTTTTCCAAATTTTAAAATTGTTATTTAATAGTATAAAAAAATAATTATTTTGAGTGATATACCCGCTTTTTGTACCTTTGTTGTAACGACATTTCGGAGCCTTAAAATTTTTATAAATAATGGAGATAGAGTTCCGGAAGTTAAGACTTTTTTCTTTGAATTTTTTTCCCCTTTAGGATCTTTTTTTATTTTCTTAATATCATTAGTTATAAAGCTATTAACAGAAAACATAAACATATTTTCCTTATTTTGTCAATAACGTTATTTCGGACCGAATAAGCTATCGCATATCTTTCTAGGAGCTTTATTTCTATCTAACACATTTTTAAACTTGTTGACTGGAATAAAACATTTTTTTTTTGGTAAAATTGGAAGAGAATTACAAATATGGAATATCATTTTGTTTTTTACACATAATTTGCATAAACATTATAAATAAAAAACCTTTTGTAGTAATTATTAACAATGAAATATTTTTCCTCTTATACCTTATACAAATTTTAAGTTACATTGATCAATTTTAACTAGAATTTAAAAAACTGATAAAGGTAGCTAAATATATGGAATAGGTACTCCAAATATAGAATACTATAAACACCATTAAAAGTTAAACTTAACTAACAAGAAGCTGTTTGAAAACTTTGGTATAACATAGAAAGCGATTTTTTCTAAATCCCACTTTTAGGCAGCAGACTTTGGTCCAGCACAATTATTGTGACGAGAGCCCACACCAATGCTGTGGTTGTCTTAAGCGAGGTAAGAAGGAGTTGACACAGGCCTTAAATACAAGGAGGAAAAAAAAGCCCTCGCGGGTAGCAAGTTTCACCTTCTAAAAATACTAGGGATCAACATACAAACAAAGTGGGCAGTTCGGGGCCTGTCCAGTTGGACCGTATAAAGATGCATACATGCGGCACACCAAGTTTTTCTATTAGGAACTGCCATAAGTGCAGAAACTATACTGGACAATTCCTAAAAGCAAAAGCCATAGAAGTACCTATAAAAAAGCGATAAATCCCCCACAGACCGACGATGAGCGAGAGAAATAAGTATCTCTGTAAGCAAAGGATTATTTGTGAGGCGAACAGCTCTTTTTTGACTTGATTTTTCTCTTTTGATCCTTTTTTTTCTTTATAAGAAGCCTTCTAAATGATTAAGAAACCCAATTATGGAATAGTCCATAATTGGCTACTATTATATTTGCATTTTCCGATGACTTTAAACAAATTTTTATATGTTTTTAAATTTAAGACATTAATACAATCAGATACCGTTAAAACCTACAACAGAACATCTGAACTATCTCTATAAATTATAAGAACAGTATTTCGTGCACTTTTTGTATTAAACATACGCATTTTGAAAATACCTTAAAACGTAATGAGAGAGCGATAAAACGAAACGTTGCTACAGCGACGAAAGGGCTTGCACTACTGGCATGTTACCACTGCCACTCGCAAATGGGCATAAAAAAGAGACAAACCAATCTAAATGCGTGTGTGAGTTTCCGTTTAAGAAAAAAACGTTGTCCAAGCACTGAAACATGCAGTTATGCATTTCACAGCACCTTTTAGACAACGCGGTAGTGCCACCACGGTCGTTATTTTTAAATAACTACTACCTAAATATGTCTCCCCTGCTGGAAATCGAACCAGCGACTTCTGGCTTAGAAGATCAAAGCTCTGTCCACCGCGCCACCAGGGGCGGTCATAGGATGCGACATCCTTTCTATTTTTTGTGTTTCATACATGTCTAATGGCAAATATGGGCATTTATTGAGGGTCCCCTCCCCCAAGGTTGGTCCGAGGGGTGAGGCTGATGATGGAATTGAGGACCTTTTCAAATACGTGGAAAGGAGCTTTTGTGTAATTTTATAAAAAAAATGAAAGGGGAAAACAATTAAAAAAGGTTAAAGGACGTTTTTTTGCACTCTTCAAAAAATTTGAACCTCCTTTTTGTTTTTTGTCACCTCACACACTTTTCCTCGGCCCATGCCCCCCCTCAGAAACTCGATATGACCGACCCTGCGCGCCACGGGGAATTCCATATTAGGCCGGCTGCAAACATCACATTTTTGATACAATTAGTCGGTCCGACTTAGAAATTTCTACGTCATTGGTTGTATTTGAAACAAAAAATTGTCACAACCAATGAAAATGTAGACATTTTTAAGTCGGACCGACTAATCGGATAAAAAAATCCAATAATTGCGGCCGGCCTTAGGGATACTATTTCATATTTGGTCTCTTTCCTCTAATAATAAAAGTTTCCTCTTTGGTAAGAACTTCTGAAGACACGCTGTAAACATCCCACAAAAGTCAGTGTATGTAAAAGCATGTCTATCCTCTAAATACCCCACAAAGCTGACAACTTAGTTATATAACAAATGGTCGTATTTATAACATAACATTCCTCATAGTATTAATACGAATTACTTGCCTGCAAAAACAGAAACAGATAAAACAGAGGAGAATTTGCGAGACATGACCACCCCGAAGACTATTTAATTCATGGGAGTCTGTAAAATCTCTTGACTGATTTAGTGATTTATTCTAAATGAATAGAACGATGAAATAAACATATTTTTATTGTCAGTTTAATAAAATGGTGTTTTAAAATCTTCAGGTGCGTAGTTAAGTTAAAATTACCAATATAATAGTAGTTTATAAAAATAGTATATAAAACAATACTTTTTTATGAAAAAATGGTTTATAGCACGAACAGTCTGGAAAGAGCGACAATAACATGAGTATAAAAATCATTTTCTTGTGTTGCATCCTATATTTTTTCTACAACCGTATAAATTTTATAATTTAATTTCCTAAGTCATCAGAATTTAAACTTACACAGCCCCACATAAAAATTAAAGTTGGTGGTTCGAAAGACTAGACCATGATATCTATATGTTTTTGGGTTCGCTAAATACGAATCTGGGGTCGGTTTGACCCCATTAGGTCAGGGTCAAAGTCTTTTCAAGGTTAGATCATCAATTTTTTTTTTTAAAAAACACCACAATCATGATTTTTTGATGTTCTTAAAATCGCTGAATCCGAATGCGGAGTCAGTTTGATCTCATCTTATGGTCAGGGTCATTTCAAGGTCAAATAATTTAATTTAATTGAAAATGGACCAAAATTATAGTACATGTATGTTTTTGGGGTCGCTAAATCCGAATCCGTGGTCAAATTAACCAAATGAGGTTAAAATCAAGGTCATATTAAGGTCAAATCATCAGAAATTATCGTAAATGCACCAAAATCATGATATTTTGGGGTTTTTGGGTCGCTAAATTCGAATTTGTAGTAAAATTGATCCGCTGAAAAGCTGATATTCTGATTAAGCGACTGCAAAAACATAAAGGTACCACGATTTTGGTCGATTTTCAATGAATTTGGATGATTTGACCTTAAAATGACCTTGATCATAACCTGATAGGGTCAAACTGACTCCGGATTTGGATTCAACGATCCCAAAAACATAAAGATACCACGCTTGTGGTCTATTTTCCATGAAGTTTGATGATTTAACCTTGAAATAACCTTGACCATGACCTGATGGGGTCAAACAGACATCGGATTCAGATTTAGCGACCCCAAAACATAAAGATGCCATGGTCTAGTCTTTCGGACCACCAACTTTTACTTTTTGTGGGACTGTGTTATCAATAATTTCCGATGATTTCTTTTTAAACGACAAAAATAGTATATTACATTACAAGTGTGGAAAATGACTAGTTTCACACGAGGCGTTAATCGAGTGCGACAAACCCACGAGTGTAAGAAAGTCATTTTCACACGAGTACTGTACACTATTTTTCCTACGACCACAAATTATTAACAAAAAAATTAAAGTTTGTCTTTACAGAAAAAATAAAAAACAATTGAGAACTTTGCAACACTGGGGGATTTTTACTTTGTAACACTAGTGTGATATGTACTTTTCCTCACTGCTACTGTTTTGACAATATTTTTACATCGAAAATCACCTACCTAGAAGCATTAGGTATATAACTTTTATCATTTTGGAATTTAAAAAGGCCCTCACTTAATAAAAATTGTATGGTTTTGTTAGGTAATAACGGTAATAGTTTAATACGGTTTTTTGCTATTTTAAGGGTTTTTTAAAAATATTGATACTTACATATTTTAGACACTTTTCTAAATAAAACGTAAGTGGCGCATATCCAAAATATTCCGTTTTTTAAAAAAGTAAACAAACTTACGGGACCGGGGAGTGAAAAGGGGTGCTGGGTGGGGTTAAATTGGTAAAACGAGTTAATGAAACTGAACATCACATTACTTACATTTTTTCCTCATATTTTTAAGAAAAAATATAAAAAATATGAAAATTGTAAATGCGTAACCTAAAGTCCTAAAAGTAAGAAAAAAACGACTACTAAACGTCAGTTATACCATGCAAAATATGGAAAGCATTTGGCAACGTCGGAAGGGTCTGATTCTATTTATAAATGGATAAAAGAAAGTGGATTCATAAAGTGTTTATTAGCCTCAGGTTTAATTAAGGGATTACAAAAAGATTGATACTTTTGCAACACTAGTGCTGTAAAGTACTTTGCAACACTAGTGTGATATAACGAATTTTCTATGCATGAAACCAGTGTGCTATTTGCTATTTTCACAAGTGGTCGTAGGAAAAAGTATATTCCCTAACTAGTGCTGAAAATACCTTAGTGTCATAAATAACAATGGTAAATTAACTAACTAAATTAACTATTGTTATGCTTCTTTCTAAAGGTAAACAGCTGTTGGGTAAGTTTGGGTTTTACAGGGTGAGACTAGTTTTTTAAATTCTATGTATGCATTTTTGACAGAGGTGACAAATCTGACATTTTGTTTTGACCGTTTAATTTCTTAATCTTTTTTCTACATAGAAGGTATATACTTTTTTAAATCGATTATTTTACGTTTTTTTTTTAATAAAATCATTATTTTATGTCTGTTAAAAAATTGCAGTTATTTAAAAAAATCATTATATATGGCAAAATTTTAAAAAACTATCTTTGTTAGCTATTTAACAGTGTTAATAAAAATAAAAACTGTTTTAATAATTTCACATTTTAATAATTTTCATAAAAAATTGATTTATTTATTACATACAAAATGCTAGTATGTCTCTATAAGAATATACATTCTTTTGTAGAAAAAATATGAAGGAACCAGAGGATTAAAGAAGAATGTTAAATTTGCCACCCCTTTGCAAAATTCATACATAAAATGAAAAAAAATTGACTCACCTTCTATAATTCATACTTACCAAAAAGCCTATTACCTATTAAAAAAGCATTAGTATAAGGTTATTTAATTGCTCAAATATCATCAGTACTGTGGCAAGAGTTCTGAAAAATTTTATTATTTTTTTATTCTAACTTTGAAGGTCAATATCTTCCCAACGATATGAAGAACTAAAATTATTTTACTCACTCTATCACCTCGAAAATTTACGACCTAACCTTTCCGGGTACCCTGTAAAACTTTTTTGTTGTAGAAGTAGTCGATTTTGCTGTTTTTTTTCCTATTCTGAAGGAATACCCTAGCAGTTAGGCATCACACAGTGCCGTATTATCCATTAGGCTGACTAGGCTACAGCCTAGGGCGCCATGAAAAAATAGGAGCCAGACAGGGGAGTAATAGGCGCTAGACAGAGGAGTTGTTTTAAAAAAGTTTAGGTCGGGTGGGAATTAGAAGAAATTCCTCAGTGAATAAGGTGCCTATGAAAGAAATGAAATAGACGGGATAAGGAGGGAATGACTTTTTGTTTTGTTTTTTGGTCATCAAATTTCATTTAGGGTGATGTAAAGCGCCTGAAAAGGAAATAGGCGCAACACGGAGGTAGGGACCTTTTTTCTTTTTTTTGGCTCTTCAAAATTTGTCAGGCAAAATAGGCGCTCCGGGACCTGTAGCCTATAGGGCGCCTCATAGGGTTAATACGGCCCTGGCATCACAGATCAAAAACACCCTTTATATGTTTGTGTAAACCTATATTTTGTATTAGTTACTTTATTTTTGACAAAAAACTGGACATTTCTCTTTCTTTTTCCCTTAACTCTTTATAAACTGTTGTACGAAAATTCTGGTTTAAAACAAAATATACTCCTTTTAAACGCAAAATACTATTTTTGTTGAAATTCTTTTTATAAACACGCTAATTTGACAGGGGATCTTACATAAAAGATAGACATAGTAGAGTTACCTACCAAATAAAATTAAACTACATCAACATCAAATAAATTTCCGGCACTCAAAACTAACGAACCGTGGAATAAAGCAAAGATTCTGCTGCTCCATGCTGCAAAGGGAGAAAAACAAGAAAAAAGGATGTAAGATGTTGTTTTGACAAGGAAAATAAGCTGTTGGATAAAGAGCAGTGACGGGTTAGAAGAAACTCTCCTTGAACAAAAAAACTAAACGTTATTAAAATTAATCTTTGAAGTCATAATAATAACCATGTTTCAACAAACATCGCACTTCTTTGTCCTGAGTGGTATTCTCATAAAAATAAGAATTCTTAACAAGCAGTCGAAATCATTATCATTATCATTATTATTATCATTATCATTATCATTATATATAATAAAACTAAGTTGATAAAATGTGCGTGCCGATAAAACTTGAAAAGAAGTCCCGATTACGGTAAAGGGACTTATATAGTGTGATAGCCCTTTATCCCCCTCGAACAAGAAAGTTCCCGTTTTACCCTAAAGGGCGTATCTTTAAAGATATAAGGACTCTTCCATCCCTTCAACTTGGATTAAGTGTAGTGGCGCTATCTGTTGTTGAGTATTTGAACTTCATTCAGAACAACGGTTATTTGGGTCTCATATCAACTCCCGAGCGAAGCCGGGAATCATAGCTAGTATGAAAATAAGAGAGAGCTAAAGCTAGGTAACATTTGTCGGAACATTGTCCGATCTGGTAATGCAGATTTTTACACTAGCCAGAGGTTTTTCTTCGGAGTTAATTAAGATCACCAAACGCAAACCGGATTTGAACTATTTTGGTTTTTGTAAATAGGGTGTGGGCGATAAGAAAGAACTCCAAAAAATGTTTTTAAACATAAAAATGGCATATAAGCGTAGTAGCTTATCATCTATTCCGCCCTCGGTTGACAGGGTAAACAAATAATAAGCGAACCTAGACCGGTTCATCAAATACTTGTAAAAATTCATATTCGTGACAAGACAAAAAAAGATAGCTTAAGCTCCTTACTGCCTGTTATGGCATTGCACTGCAAGGTAACATCCATCGAAAAACTGTCCGATCTGGCAATGCAGGTAAAAATAAAGGTAGTTTTGTCTCATGTCTCCATTTTCACATTTTTGAAGCCTCTGTACAAAACAAAGCAAATGTCTCAACGTGAATATTGTTTTTTTAAGAAGCAGAATCCGTTGCCATACACGACTTTCTTGAACATTTAAATTTTGGGTCCATTTGTCCTATATTAAAGTCCATTCGTGGACATACTGTACATAAACAAACGACAAACTAAATTTCATTGAAGCAATGTACCAAATAGAATTAAATTGGATTAACATCAAAGGAATTTCTAACATTCAAGCTTAACGAACCTTAAAATAATGTAAAGATTTAGCTATAATAACAATATGCTTCAAGAGAATAAGAAAAAAGCGGGTAAAAGGGTTGTTTTAAAAATAGAAAATTGTTGTTATTCTATAAAAAGGAAGTTTAAAGGAAACTTACAAACTAACAGAGACAAGAATGAGACGAGCAATTAAATGTAAATAAATTATCCGAAAGAGAGATAGCTGCTGGGCCTTCCTTGTCCGTCTTCAAGGAAGGTAAACGCAGATGGCGCGTGAGTCGACTTTATCGTTTGCCCGCCAAATTCAAATTATATAGATGTGCTATTTTTGCCCTTAATGTTAGGTACTTGTTTTTGTTTCCTATTAATATAAAATATTTGGGTTTAGTTCAATAATTACACACATCTAATTAAAAATGTCATTTATTTGGTTTTTATAAAGATTTTTTCTTACAGATAACCATGTCAATATTACCTTAAATTATCTGTTGAAACGCACAAATTTAATATATACACTATGATCACTATTAAAAGTCAATATTCAAAGTCCAACTAAAGGTAAAAAACCACGAAACATACAATAAATCACAGAAAATGTAAACAAACTGTCCAAACAAATCGGCCATTGAAAAATATCAAACACAAATATCGAATAACTTTTCGGCGTGACTGCCTGCGGCAACGTTGTCAAGTTAAAAATATTCGATTCATGGTATATTGTCTTTCTCTTAATTAGATGCGAGCCAAAAAAGGACATTAAAGTTTACTTGCAGAAATTGTAAACAACTTGGGCAAAGCGATGATTGCTCCATCTACGATAGCCTGCCATGATGAAAGACAAAGACATATTTATTGGAACTTGCGTTAAACCAGAAAGAGATAAATACAATGGACAAATTGTTAGGACCAGTTACTCGTCTCATTGTTGTCTCTGAAATTAATCCTATTTTTACGGTTTTATAAGCAGGATACAATAATATACAGGGTGGTCAGTAACTCTACCGACAAACTTTAGGAGTAATTCTTCAATGCAAATTAAGGATGATTTATGTGAATATAATACGAAATATAAATATCAGGGGTGACTTGGCAATATCTGCATTTTATCCAAAAAATGTGTTATTTTACAAAATGTACCCAAACCCAAAATTCATTTTACTATATATATTATAGATCACATACTTTTAACACTGACCCAAAAAAACACAATTATTGAACCAGTAGTAAATTAAACGACTTTTTTCACCCCTAAAATATTAGTTTAAACCACTAAAAAGGGAGCTAATTTAAAAAATAATACTTTTTTTTAAAAAATGTACTTTTTCTACTACTGTATAAATAAGAAAACTTTGTGGTCCTAGCAACGCGAATGATAACGAAAGAGAACCTTCGTGTTACCTGGTTGCTAAGCGTTGCTAGCTACAAAAAGTAATATTTTCAGCGCCTGGACAAAAAGGTAAGAGTAAAAAAAAAAGAAAATATGCTTGTGGGAAATATTGGGATTTATTTATAAAAAGTAACTAATTTATGACAAAATATTTTAAAAAACTAGGTTAGGTATTGACATTAAAAATAATTGTGCAATTTGAGCAATTAACAAAAGAAATTGGAGGAATAATACTTGAATTAACAGTTTTTAAATTTGTTGTTGGAGTATCGTTATCACCTTTAACTACGTTAATATTCATATTTTTCACTGTTACTTCATTAGAGGAAATATTGGTAGGAATTTCGTGTAAAATCTTCTTTGAAATTTCCACCTTATTACTATAGGATTCAGCAATATATCCCTCCACAACAGAAGAAGACTTCCATCCTCCATGCCTTTTTAAGTCCAAAATATCGACATCCGAAGCATTGGCAAGGAACGTAGTTGACGTTCTTCTAAAAGAATGGCCAGTGTATCTACTGATGTCTTCAAGCTTCAAAAACTTCTCAATTTCTTTAGGTACATTTGAAATAGTGTGCTTTCCAATTACTTGATTAACACATTTACCTCTTTTATAACGATACAATAAGCGCTCATCTAGAGCATTCCTTAGTCTTAGCTTAATATATTCCTGTAGAAATCTGACATAAGGAACTGAGCCTTAATCGTTGGTTACTACAAATTTCTTTTAACTTTATTTTTAGACGCCACTATTTTTACTATAGCCACGTCATTTCTTATTTCTACATCACTTAGCTTCATTCTGTATATTTCGTCTGTCCGGCATGCCCCAGCCACTCCCATAATGGCTATTACTTTCATTGCTAAGTAACTTTGGTCAGGCGCGTTAAGTAAAAACTTTATGATTTCTTCTTTTTTAAAAAATTTTGACTTTTTGCCTCATAACCATCGTTTTTCCTTTTAATAAAAGCAACTAGTTTCTTGAACTCCGAAATATCTTGATTTTTGTTTAAGGAAATTGTTAACTTGAGCATGGAATATACAGACCAGAGGGTTGGTGGTGATAAAGACTCGGATTTTTCTTGAAAATACGCCAACATCACATTCTCGTCAATCCGCCCCACATTTTTTGTAGCAAGCCATTCAGAAAACGATTTATATGTTTGATGGTACCTCTCTTTAGATTTGTCTGGCAGAAGTGAGGCACACGCAAGGTCAGCTGTCTTTTGGATGCCATTTTCATATTCATTTAACATTTTAAAATGGGAATGGATTTATACTAAATTAACAATAATTCAATATCTGACAAGTGCTGATGACAGACAATGTCAACAATAAATGTGTTGCTATGTATTAATTTTTAACAGGTAAAATTTCAAAATCTCTGATATTTCTATTAAAACATGATGTTAATGATTATTAAATTATGCGATACATAGAACAGTAGCAGAAAAAATATAATACATTACACGATGCGAAAGGCCTTTCAAGTGTTCGGAGGTTTTAAATAGCCTCGGCCATTTAAAAACCACCTCACACCAAAAAGTAAACTTTCGCATCTTGTAATGTAAATAACTATTCCCAGACCGACCAATAGTTTTGCAGAATTCCCCAATAATTTGCCAATAATTCTTCAATATTCCCCGTAATAATTTCTTATAAAATAGCTAAATGTCCTTTTTTACTAGAAAAAAATTGGGTAATTTTAATGAAATTATTTATTATTCAATTAATGAAAAAGTATCCAAAACTAAGTGACATTATTATAAAAATAAATTATTACAAAATTTGGTAATTTTGCAATTATATTTAATTAAATAATTCAAGATTCGCTAATAACATTTTTTTTTTGGGCCCAGGGTTTGTTAAATTGGTCTCTTTAAAAAATTATCCTACATTTTTCCTTTAAAATGTACAGGGGAGCCAATAATTGACCACCTTAAAATTTAGATGGAATTTTTATGTTTTAATCGGCGACGTACCACCCGGTATATAATAAATAATTTAAAAATCCAGAAACACATCAAGTTCCATTTCTAAGGAAACATTTTTTAGGTCGAAATTATCTTGTTTAGGGTTATACCTCCCCCATCCCCAACACAAATGCCAAAAAGTGCAAATGGTTAAGTGATACCTTATTTAAAAAAAATTGAGTTAAATTTTTAATGGTTTTTAGTTTTTTTATTCGGTTAAGTAGTTCTCTATAAATCTTAAACATTTAAATTTTTGGTTCATTTGTCCTATTGTAAAGTCCATTCGTGGACACACTGTACATACATAAACAAACAACAAACTAAATTTCAGCTAATTTAAAAAAATAATACTTTTTTAAAAAATTTATTTTCCCAGACCGACCAATAGTTTTGCAGAATTCCCCAATAATTTGCCAATAATTCTTCAATAATTCCCCGTAATAATTTCTTATAAAATAGCTAAATGTCCTTTTTTACCAGAAAAAAAATTGGGTAATTTTAATGAAATTATTTATTATTCAGTTAATGAAAAAGTATCCAAAACTGAGTGGCATTATTATTAAAATAAATTATTACAAAATTTGGTTATTTTGCAATTATATTTAATTACATAATTCAAGATTCGCTAATAAAATTTTTTTGGACCCAGGGTTTGTTAGATTGGTCTCTTTAAAAGTTATTTTTTCTTTAAAATGTACAGGGGAGCCAATAATTGACCACCTTAAAATTTAGATGGAATTTTTATGTTTTTATCGGCGACGTACCACCCGGTATATAATAAATAATTTAAAAATCCTGAAACACGTTAACTTCGATATTTAAGGAAACAATTTTTTAGGTCAAAATTACCTTGTTTAGGGTTATACCTCCCCCATCTCCAACACAATACACTATAGACCCATTTCACTCCTCTCAATGCTTTGTAAAGTAATGGAGAAATCCATTAACTCGCAAATTCTTAGGTATTTGGTAAAACATAAAATTTTACATGACAGGCAATACGGATTTCGTCACAAGAGATCTACAGCAGATCTTCTTTCCTTTGTTTCACACAACTGGAACAAGTCTCTTGAGTTTCTAGGTGAGTCCCAGATCGTTGCTCTTGATATTTCTAAAGCTTTCGACCAAGTCTGGCATGACGCACTTCTTAATAAACTTTCCTCCTACGGTCTTCCAACTAAACTCTGTTCTTGGCTCTCCAGTTATCTTTCTAATCGACGTATATCAGTTATTGTTGATGGCCACTCTTCAAGCTTTCACAAAACTAATGCAGGAGTGCCTCAGGGTTCAGTACTAGCACCAACTTTGTTACTTCTTCACATCAACGACCTTATTTCTTCCACAACCAATCCTATTCATAGTTATGCTGACGATAGTACCCTTCACTCCACTTTTTAGGTTCCCAAACCAATCTCTCAACACGAGTTGGAAAGCAAACGCAGGGCGATGCAGATATCTCTTTCACTGGATCTCAATTTGATATTGGATTGGGGCGCCAAAAATCTCGTCCATTTTAATGCATCCAAAACACAATCATGTCTTGTCGCGAAAAAAATCATCAAACACTCATCCTTTGCTTATGAGTGGCCAGGTTTTGCAGAGCGGGGACAAATTTAACCTTGTGGGCGTCACATTTGAGAATAACCTTAACTGACATAAACACATTGTATCTATAGCCACCGCGGCTTCAAAAAGCTTGGATTTCTTTTCCAAGCCAAAAAGTATCTTTTTCCTTCCAATTTATACACTTTGTATGTGTCCCAAATTCGACCCTCTCTGGAATATTGTTCTTATGTCTGGGGAATGGCATCCCCTACAACCCTCAGCATTCGTGAAGCCATTCAAAGAAGGGCTGTTCGTCTTATTAATAATCCTTTACTTACTCAAAGACTTCCTTCTCTTGCCCATCGTCAAGCTGTGGGAGATCTATCGCTCTTCTAAAGATACTTTTACGGTTTCTGCTCGGACGAATTATCCAGTATAGTCCCTCCTCTTGCAGCTCCCAACAGAGAAACTCGTGGTGCCGCGCGTATGCATCCCTATTCGGTTCAATTGGACAGGCCCAGAACTTCCCATGCCAAAAAGTGCAAATGGTTAAGTGATACCTTATTTAAAAAAAAATAAGTTATATTTTTAATGGTTTTTAGTTTTTTATTTTTTACTCGGTTAAGTAGTTTTTGAGCAAATTCTGCATAGATATTGAATGTCTCTAGTTGGTGACTTTATTTTACAATTTTGTAATATATACAAAAAATGGGCCTGTTATAAAACCTAATCAAAGCAAACTAGCAATAATAATTAAAAATTTAAATTTTATTACGCATCAACTTAACGATATTTTAATATCTACACACAATAACAGATAATTTGGATCACTATCAAAATTCTTCTCTAATCAGAACAGTAACTCTGGTGCACTTAAAGTTTAGAAAAATTATTAATGGGATTTTAATTCAAAGTTTTAAATTGGATTAATCGAGTAGGGGAAACTAGCCTAAAATAGTACGAAGAGACGAAGGTTTCCATAACCTTTATAAAACCTTAACCCAAAACCCTTACTAAAAAGCACAAAAGATAGGTATAGGCAACCTATACACCATTTAAAAGAGTATTTTATTTGTCATCATGTGACGTAAAAAAATACATTTAAAATAAGAGAGATATGGCTATTTAATTTTCTGAAAAATTTAAATTATTTTTTGATCACCCTGTACAATATTTGATCTTGATTTGACCTACGTATGATATTGCAGATTTTTTGTAATCTTGTTAAACATTTTAAAGTTTAAAGTGTTAAAGTAAAATCAATTTAATTTTACCTCTGCATTTTTCAAAAAAATCAAATATCACAAAAACGAATAAAATTAGATACTTAGTACTATAAACAAACTTGGGTTATTTTTTAAAGTAGAATCTAAAACCGTCATAAAATATAGGGTGATCCATTTAAAAAGATATAACTTTGAGACGTCACACTTTTTGATGCACCCTGTATAGACTAAAATAATTTTATACTGTGGTCTTATCCGACCTGTATATGTTCCAGTATTTAATTTTTTAAAAACCCCATGGTTATCCAGCTACAGACCGTGTCGAATTTGCTGGGCCACCCTGTATATATTTGGCAACCACCTCTGCTTCAATAAGCTAAAAATCATTTATGAAATCCGACCTACGAATGTCGGTTTGGGAAATAATTAATAAAAAGTAAAGATATCAAAAACTGACGTTAGTTAACAAGATATCTATAAAAGTTATTTGTTCGTAATTTAATTGTTTGCCTATAAAAGTAATTTAAAATGAAAATTTTAAAATTTAAGAAAAAAATATTATGAGTTCATGGACCATTAACCCGAATTTAAAGGAATATTAATTTTAGAAGGTTCCCGGGAAATATTCAGTCATTTATATTGACCGATTTTTTTATTTTTGAAAAGCATGTTTTTTTATAAATGTTTTAAAATTTTTATTTTAAATTTTGCTCATCGGTCTAAAACTAAATTCTAAACACTTAAGATCACAATAAACCGAGTAATTATCTACTATTTATAAAAAAGAATCATTTAAATATTAAAACTGTATAACCCGGACAAAAAAGTTAATCGACCCATTAAATAAAATAAAATAATGTTTAATATTTAGATTGCTCATATAAGTTTAATATAGATTTAAACCAACTTTATAATTTAAATTATGCAAAAGGAATTTGATTGGCAATTAAAAAAATACATGTGCATAGTTCACATCATCGGATGCACAAACACGACGCAAAGTTGATTCTCATTAAAATGCAAATTCGCAATCCAGTTCCGTTCCTGTTTGTTCATAATTAAGCACAAGTCTTTTTCAAGTTATTTTCAGCAAACATAGTTATGTATATTAGTGAAGATTTAAAACGGTGTAAAATTGGATAAAACTCTTTATTTTCTTTGAGCAACAAAGAAAACTCTTTAGATTTAAGAATTTGCAAGGCATATAGGGTAATTCGAAATTTATTTGTTAACATTCAATGTTTCTAGGAACAGGAACTACGGTTTTTATTTTTATTAAATCTAAAAAGTAATATATGAGGCCCACACCAAATATACAATAACAGGAGTAGGGATGCAAATTACCGGTAATTTAAAAATCGGTATATTACCGGTAATATTACATAATATAACGGTAACATTGGTAATTTATATAAAAAAAACGCTTTTTAAGCAATACAAGTTTTCTTTTTAAAACTGTAAAGACATTAGGAAAAACAACAGGAACGTTTTTTAACCTAGTCAGGGTCAAAATGAACTACGTAATAGAGAGTGGATATTGGTAAATCATCCTCATCATTCCCAACCTCATCATCTGTTTCTTCTTTCTCTTTCGTTAATCGAGTCAAGTCTGTAACTTTGAAACCGATATCTCCTTTTTTATTTTTTTTTCTTAGTAGCTTCTACTATTTTTAAATAATCTTTTTCATTAAGTAAATTGTTATAATGGGAGAGGGCAACATAAGTTACTTTTTCTGCCTTTTCCGCGGTAAGTCTATTTCTCCTTTGCCGATAAATAAATCCACAGGTACTAAAGGTTTTTTCGCCCATGGCTGGTGATAATGGTAAATTTTAAATGTCTCCAGCCAATCGACATATTTATTTTATAATTGGAGCAAATTGCTGCCCACCAAACATGCCCAAACATAGATTTTTCGCTGAAAATTACTAATTTCTTATCAAAAATATAACTACCTCCAATTTTGTACAGTGCGAGTGATTTTATAATAAGATCTACCTGTGAAGAATACTTTGGATGACGCCGTAAAATTTAAAATTTTAGAGATTAACTACGTTGCAATTAAATTTAGGTATAGCTTCAATTAGGAGGTTACATCCAGTTGTAATTAAAAAAATATATTTTGATTTTTGCATATTTTAAATGAATATACAGGGTTTCCGAAAATTACGCGTCGGGATTTCTGTGGGCGATTCTGTAAAAAACGATTTTTTTTGGAAAACCGCTATTTTGTCAAATATCAAAATTTTGACTCATTCTAAAATCATTAACTGTATTTACTTATACTAAAAATAATTCAATTTATTTTTTTCCTCTCACATAATTTGGATCAGAGATATCTTTCTCACCGCAAGACACGTTTTTATACAGGAACAACGAAATCCAATATTTTTTTAACACGCTTTTATTAACTTGGGTTGTAACTATCTATCAATCTATCCATCTGGCTGCCTATGTAACGGAATCTTTGAGCCTAATTTTAACCAACTTCCAGCTATTCGATTTCTTTAAAACTTTGCACACGTATTAAGGACCCATGACAATGCAATAATCTGCAAACAGTATCCCGTTATCTTTTTTGGATCGCCAGGAAAAAAATTCCATTATATTATAAAAACAACACCTAGGATGCCATCTGTTGGAAAAATTTCAAACTTTGCTATTAAATGAAGAAGAAATTTTTTAGTTTTTACACAATTTGGTTAGTTGCACCATTGGTGTTCAATTTTTATGAACAATAAAAATTAGTAAGTTCTTTTACACAATTGGGTTAGTTGCACCATTGGTGTTCAATTTTTATGAACAATAACAGTTAATAAATGCCGTTAACACGCTTTTATTAACTTGGGTTGTAACTATCTGGCTATGTAACGGAATCTTTGAGCCTAATTTTAACCAACTTCCAGCTATTCGATTTCTTTGAAACTTTGCACACGTATTAAGGAAACATGACAATGCAATAATCTGCAAACAGTATCCCGTTATCTTTTTTGGATCGCCAGGAAAAAAAATTCCATTATATTATAAAAACAACACCTAGGTTGCCATCTGTTGGCAACATTTCAAACTTTGCTATTAAATGAAGAAGAAATTTTTTAGTGGGTTGCAATATATTGGCAACGGTCCAAACATTGCCTGGATTGCCATCTGTTGGCAAAATTTCAAACTTTGCTACTTAATGAAGAAGAAATTTTTTAGTGAGTTGCAATCTGTTGGAAAAATTTTAAAATTTGCCACTCTTGTTCATTAAAAAAAATTTTCGCCATTTTGTCAAGAGTAGCAGAAATTAAAAATGAAAAATAATTAATAGTTTAAAAAAAACTAAAAAACACGCTTTTATATGCAACCGAACTAAAAATTAGAAAATAATTTTTCATTAAAAAAATATTGTCATTTCATAGTAAAAAGCGTGGGGTGATAAATATATTAAATGTTATAATTATTATATTTGCAAATATCTATGATGGAAAAGTTATGAAAAAATAGTAAAATGCACCCCACGCTTTTTACTATGAAATGACAATATTTTTTTAATGAAAAATTATTTTCTATTTTTAGTTCGGTTGCATATAAAAGCGTGTTTTTAGTTTTTTAAACTACTAATTATTCTGTAATTTATCGCGGATTCTTAAAATACATTTAATTTCTTTAATAATAAGCCACTTCACAAAAAATTCACAAAAAAAAACCGTTTTTTCGTGTTCACAATAGTTCACATCATCGGATGCACAAACACGACGCAAAGTTGATTCTCATTAAAATGCAAATTCGCAATCCAGTTCCGTTCCTGTTTGTTCATAATTAAGCACAAGTCTTTTTCAAGTTATTTTCAGCAAACATAGTTAAGAATATTAGTAAATATTTAAAACGGTGTAAAATTAGATAAAACTATTTATTTTCTTTGAGCAACAAAGAAAACTTTTTAAATTTAAGAATTGCCGAGGAATATAGGGTGATTCAAAATTTATTCGTAAAATTATTATTTAATGGCAGTTTCTAGGATCTACGATTTTAATTTTTTTTAAATTTAAAAAGTGATAAATAGGATTCACATTAAATATACAATACCATGAATAGGGGTGCAAAATTACCGGTAATTTAGAAATCGGTAATATTACGGTAGTAAAAAAATAGCTTCTTAAGTAATATATTTTTAAATTTAAAGCTGTAAAAACATAATTACCAAAAACAACAAGAAAGTTTTTGTTACTAGTCGGAGTCCGAATGGACTACGCAATGGCGTGGATAATTGTAAATCATCCTCATCATCATACCCAACCTCGTCATCTGATTTTTCTTTCTCTAGTATTAATTGAGTCCTTCTTTTTCTATTTTAATTCCTACGGCCAATCTACTTACTTTAGAACTGGAAAAAATTGCTGCCCACCAAACAGGCCCAAACATAAATTTTTCGCTGAAAATAACGTATTACCACCTTTAATTTTGTTCTGTGCGAGTGCTTTTATAATAAGATCTACTTGTGGAGAATACTTTGGATGTAGACTGGCTCAAATAGGTATTTTTTTTAAATTATGCAAGAAACGTCAAGTGACGTCTTGTAGAATTTGCAATAAAATTTAGAGGAGTTTCTAATGTTTCACCCCAAAACTTCATCTAGCCGAACATTGTAACAAGAAATCAATTCTTAACAAAATTATTGATAAAAAAAAACTAAACGTAGATTAAATTTTTATACTTCGTATGTCCAAAATCATCTATTTTTAGACTGAAGTAAGTTGGGTGAGATCGTTATATTTAAGTCTTACGAATTTTTTGCAGCATTTTTTCGTACCGTTTGGAGACAGCCTGTATACTAGGTGTGGGTCCCAAAACTTAGATTTTACTAGCTGACCCGGCAAACGTTGTTTTGCCATATAAATAATTTTTAAGTAATTTCTAGCCTAAAAATTTAACAAAATGTTAAGGTGGACAACCCTTATTACTAAGGGGTATCAAAAATAGATGTTGGCCGATTCTCAGACCTACTCAATATGCTCAAAAAATTTCCTGAGAATCGGTCAAGCCGTTTCGGAGGAGTAAGGGAACGAACATTGTGACACGCGAATTTTATATATAATGGGTGTCTCTAAAAGCTCTGTACAAAATGCTACCATAGACTCCTTGGGCCAAAATAATACGATCTAATGAAATTTACCTTTGTCGAAAAATTGATCGTTTGCAAGATACAGGGTTTCAAAGTTTTTATTTTATTTTAGTTATTTTTTAATATTTTACACATTTATGGATTTTTTTACAAAATTTGGCATAAGGGATTTTTTAAAGTAAGGGATCAAAAGCTACTTATAGGCCTGCAGTCCTTTGCTTTTGTTAAATTGTGTCTTGTTTTTGCTTCGGTATTTTATGATTCTAATGGATAACTTTTATTTTCCCATATTTTTTGCATAAAAAAAGGTATATTTTGGATTATACGTTTTACTTCACATAAAAATTTTCTTTGAATTTCTTCCCGTTCTATTTAGGCTCCCGGATTTCTCTAAAAGGTCTGTAAAAATGAAAATAAAAATAACAATTTGCTTTAGTTGAAAAGTGGGTCGTTTGCGAGATACAGGGTGTCCAAGTAAAAAAATAAATAGAAAATTTGACACCCTGTATCTTGCAAACCAGCAACCTTTCGACTAAGATAAATTATTGCATTGGATCTTTGTATTTGAAAAAATATCGTATAATAAATAAAATATTAAAAAATAAATAAACTAAAATAAAAACTTTCACAACCTGTATCTTGCAAACGACAAAATTTTTCCCTAAGGTAAATTTTAGATCGTTGTATTTTGATTCAAGGAAATGGTGGTAACATTTTTTACAAACCTTTTAGAGACACCCTGTATAATTGTAATACATACAGGGTGTCCCAACTCTATTTATACAGCAAATTACTTCGCCCCTGTACAAGATACAAAAATAAATTTAAAATAAAAGATGTTTATTTAAATACACTTTTTTCCTGACAGTACTATTTAATATACAAGGTAACTCAAAAACAAAATTTTTATTGTCAAGTTGGTTTTTTAAAATGAAACACCCTATATATATTAACACATTTTGACTTTATAATAAATTCTGCATCAAAAATATATAACACATTATACGTCAATTATTGCTGGTTTTTAAGATATCAGCAGTATGTTAACATACTTTTCCTACGACCACTTGTGAAAATAGCAAATAGCACACTGGTTTCATGCATAGAAAATGCGTCATATCACACTAGTGTTGCAAAGTACTTTACAGCACTAGTGTTGCAAAGTACTTTACAACACTCGTGTGATACATATTATGATGTCATTCTAAAAACTGCTATTGGTTTTGCAAGTGACATATTTATTGTAGTGACAGTAAAAAAGCTTTTACTTACCTTAAACAGTAGAACCCAAATTAGCGAAAATCATCTTATTGACGTTAAGTTACTGCACAGTATAAGCTTTCTTCCAATATTGAAAAGAGTAATAATAAAATTTCCGAAAAAATAAAAACATAAACAAAAATAGACATAACCACAAAAAACAACTTTCACTGACAGCTCGCTCAGTGGCACAGTGTTGTCAGGTAAGTAGATCAAATTAAAAATCTCCCTTCTACCTTTGAGCACGCACCTTATAGAGGCAGCCTTGCCGCTTGACCGTTCGACTTAAAGCGACAGAGAAAAAAGCCTACAGATCAAATTCCTTTCTCTCTTTCTTCGTGTACTCAAACAACTATTTAAATCTTTTTTATCCCTATTTAAACGATTAAACCTAAGGCTAATACACACTTTATGAATCCACTTTCTTTTATCCATTCATAAATAGAATCAGACCCCTCCGACGTTGCCAAATGCTTTCCATAAATGCTTTCCATATTTTGCATAGTAACTGACGTTTGGTAGTCGTTTTTTCTTACTTTTAGAACTTTAGGTTATGCATTTACAATTTTCATATTTTTTATATTTTTTCTTAAAAATATGAGGAAAAACTGTAATTTTTACTTAATTTTACATGTGATGTTCAGTTTCATTAACTCGTTTTATCAATTTTACCCCACCCAGCACCCCTTTTCACTCCCCGGTCCCGTAAGTTTGTTTACTGATATTTTTAAAAAACGGAATATTTTGGATATGCACCACTTACATTTTATTTAGAAGAGTGTCTACAATATGTAAGTATCGATAATTTTTAAAAACCCTTATAATAGCAGAAAACCGTATTAAACAATTACCGTTATTACCTAACAAAACCATACAATTTTTTATTAAGTGGGGGCCTTTTTAAATTCCAAAATGAGAAAAGTTATATAATGCTTCTAGGTAGGTGATTTTCGATGTAAAAATATTGTCAAAACAGTATAATAGAGCAGTGAGGAAAATTACATATCACACTATAGTGTTGCAAAGTAAATATCACCCTAGTGTTGCAAAGTTCTCAATTGTTTTTTATTTTTTCTGAACAGACAAACTTTTTTTTTTTGGTGAATAATTTGTGGTCGTAGGAAAAATAGTGTACAGTACTCGTGTGAAAATGACTTTCTTACACTCGTGGGTTTGTCGCACTCGGCTAACGCCTCGTGCTACAATATTCCCACTCGTGTAAAATTAGTCATTTTCCACACTTGTAATGTAATATACTATATTAACGACTAAAATTGCAGAAAGAAAACAATATTTTGGTTCTAATTATTTTCAAATAACTCTGGCACTGTCAAAATGACAAAACATATAATAAAATGCAATTAATTCCCTTACATTGTAGGAACTACTTATAAGTAAGTCAGCTATTTAGTTTATTTTAGATACATATCTATTTACCTAACTAACCCGCCATAATTGACGTAATGTTGTTTTTTAATGCAATTTAGTAAACAGGTGTCCAAAATAAACTAAATTTCTGACATACCTATTGGTAGTTCTTACAATGAAAGGAAATTAATTACTTGTTATTATTATATTATTTGTCACTCTGACAGTGACAGAATTATTTAAAAATAATTAAAACCAAAACATTACTTTATTTCTTCACTTTTATTTGTTAATGCGTATATTAACATACTGCTGATATCTCAACAACCAACACTAATTGACGTATAGTGTGGTATATATTTTTGATGTGGAATTTCATACAGAGTCAAAATTTGTTTAAATATAGAGGGTGTTCTATTTAAAAAAATCTACTTGCAAATAAAAATCATGCTTTTAAGACACCCTGTATAATAACTAGAACTATCACTAAAAAGAGTGTATCCGAATAGACATTTTCTAAATCAAGTTTATTTTTGTATCTTGTACAGGGGCGAAGTTATTTGGTGTATTAATAGAGTGGGGACACCCTGTATATTTCAAAAAATATTAGCTTTGTTCGCTGGTCTAGTAATGAACCGATTTTGAACCAGAACCGAACTGGTTTAGAATTGTTTTAAAGCGCATGTCTAGTTATTTATTAGTTCGGAATTTTTATTTACCGCGAACGATTTTCTATACAGCTGAGGATGTATTCTAACCTAGCCTTTTGGTTAGGATTTTTATGGTTAAATTGGATACTACACAAAAAAATTAAATTCAAACAAAAAGGTAAATTGTTATACTGTCGAAAGCCACTCGAGGTCTCTCGGCGGAAGACGAGGGATTCCCTGCCTCCTCTCGTTTTTAAAATAAGTATGTGTATTTAACTAAAGATAAAATTCAAACAACAAGAAATGGTAAAATCTTCTAATATTGTCTATATTTTTTAATTAAATCCTTATTTATTTTATTGCATACAAACATTCATACGGAATACAATTAAAAATCCTTTGTTTATATACGCTCAGAATTACAAAAATATAAAAAAATATTCAACAGGTATATTAACCTGCATAAAAAGTGGCAGAAACAAATAAACTGTAATACAACGGTTTATTTCTGTACCACAGAAACAGAAAACAGCTGACCATGTCGACAATGCGCATGAAATTCCGATCTGAACTTTTAGTTCCAACAAAAATCCCAGGACTGCTAATCAGGTTACGAACCGGTAGCGAACTGATTCCATTGTAACCCGCGAACACAGAACTGTTACTAAAAATTTGGGATTTTACTTACCGCGAACGCTGCTTTTTCACTGCGCATGCGAATAGTCCCAAAACCGGGTCAGAATCAAACCCGCGAACAAAGCTAATATGCATAATACAGCCCTAATTTCTACCTCCATTGTCACAACTGCAATATTAATCTGACAAGAAGAAATAAAGAAAATACTTTATTGGAAACCGGCAGCAAGTTATTTTAAAAGACTACACAAAGGTCGAAGTCACTAAACTTTACCGTGAGCGAAATAAAATTTTCTTGTGTAAATCGAACTTGCAGACTCTGCTATTCAAGATGACCAATTTATAGGTACAACTTCGGTAAGTTATTGTACACGATTCGCAAGAATATTTATTCTGATTCATTCGAGCATAAAAACGAAAGAAATAACCGAGGTAATTACTTTATTCTCTTCGAATTAAAAAGTTATGTTGTTTATTGATCTGCTTGTATTTATAAATATCGTTAATTTTGTTTGTGACTTAATATTTTTATAGATCTGGTGTAATTTAATTAATGGCTGAAAATACAGGGTATGATTCCTGAGCTTATTTTAGAAAGAAAAGTTCATATAAACATATGTTATAATAAACATCTTAACTTTTCAGATACACGGTGTTAAAATTAAAAAAAAATTCAAAACAGGTTTTATTATTTTTGTGACACAAATTATAAGGCCTAATTTTGAAAAGAAAAAGATTTCGCAAAGATTCTCTTATTGTCTAAAAATATGCAATTAAGTAATTTTTTTTTCTTTTAAACTAAACAAGATACGGAAATAAAATTAGAAGATTTAAAAGCTGAATTTTTATTTGCTTAGTCTAAAGAAAGCACAAAAATTTTGAACACATTTACACACTCAGTGGCGTACCGGTCTTTTGTTGAAAATATTCTTTCAGTTGCCTCTCCAGACGCCACTGGACCTCCTAAGTGTAAGTAGGTTAGTGATAAATTACCCCCTTAATGTCATTATTAATATTGCTAAATTAAAACAAAATTGGGTAAAGAGTAGCTAGGATATTTAATTTTTCTTTTTTTTTTACACTTTGTATCTCAAAAGTTAAGAGGTTAAGAACATATGTTTATAAAAACTTTTTTTCTAAAATAAACTACGACATCATACCCTGTAATTTTAGCTAATTAAATTACACCCTGTATAAAAAAATATTGGTACAACTTTGATAAGTTATTGTACACGATTCGAAAGAATATTTATTCTAATTCCTTCGAGCATAAAAACGAAAGAAATAACCAAGGTAATTACTTTATTCTCTTCGAATTAAAAAAGTTATGTTGTTTATTGATCTGCTTGTATTTATAAATATCATTAATTTTGTTTGTGACTTAATATTTTTATAGATCTGGTGTAATTTAATTAATGGCTGAAAATACAGGGTATGATTCCTGAGCTTATTTTAGAAAGAAAAGTTCATATAAACATATGTTATAATAAACGTCTTAACTTTTCAGATACAAGGTGTTAAAATAAAAAAAAATTCAAAACATGTTTTACTATTTTTGTGACACAAATTATAAGGCCTAATTTTGAAAAGAAAAAGATTTCGCAAAGCTTCTCTTATGGTCTAAAAATATGCAATTAAGTATTTTTTTTAAACTAAACAAGATACGGAAAAAAATTAGGAGATTTAACGGCTGAATTTTTATTTGCTTAATCTAAAGAAAGCACAAAAATTTTGAACACATTTACACAGTCAGTGGCGTACCGTTTTTTTGTTGGAAATATTCATTTAATTGCCTCTCCAGACGCCACTGGACCTCTTAAATGTAAGTAGGTTAATGATAAATTACCCCCTTAATGTCATTAATAATATTGCCAAATTAAAACAAAATTGGGTAAAGAATAGCTATGATATTTAATTTTTCTTTTTTACACTCTGTATCTCAAAAGTTAAGAGGTTTAGGACATATGTTTATATAAACTTTTTGTCTAAAATAAGCTAAGAAAGGATACCCTGTAATTTTAACCAATTAAATTACACCCTGTATAAAAAATATAGGTACAACTTGATTCATTCGAGCATAAAAACGAAAGAAATAACCGAGGTAATTACTTTATTCTCTTCGAATTAAAAAGTTATGTTGTTTATTGATCTGCTTTTATTTATAAATATAGTTAATTTTGTTTGTGACCTAACATTTTCATATACAGTGTGTCCCAGGGTAGGTGTTACAAGAGGACAAATGGACCAAAAACTTTTGAATTTTTAAACGTCCTTTTGGGAAAACTGTTTGCATGATCCAAAACTAATAAATACAAAATTTTACTCCGATTGATAATATACAGGGTGGGTTATAACTAAAAATATAAAAACTCTTTTAAAGGACCTTTATTTTTAAAAATAGGACAAAATTGTATAAGTAAATGAAAAGAATTAAATTTTATGTCAAAATTTAAAGTTAAAGAATTTTTTTTATTTTATGCATTAACAGTTTTTTTAAATACCTGGCTTAAGGCAGTGAATTTTTAAAAATATTTAAGATCAATATATTTTCTTTTAAATTTTGCTTCCTTTTTCCCATTATTTACGTTGTATTGCGTAATGTAAAAAAATGACAATTTCATTTTTTTAACTCTCATGCTTCAACTTAAAATTTTTATATAAAATTCAAATCTCTACAATATTTACTTATACAATTTTATTCTATTTTTAAAAATAATTGTAGTGAAATTCTGGACATTTTTCATATTATTAGTTATAACTCGCCCTGTATAATAGCAATTAAAGTAAAATTTTGTATTTATTAGTTTTGGACCATGCGACCACTTTTCATAAAAATTCGTTTTAAAATTCAAAAATTGTTGGTTCATTTGTCCTCTTGTAACACCTATCCTGGGACACACTGTATATTGGCAGAAAGGCAGAAAAAGTAATAAAACAAAAAGTGGTGTAACGCCCAAAATCATTTTTTTATCATAATTTTTAAACTAATGTAGATATTTAATCATTATTTAGTACATTGCTTAACAGCAGCATAAGATTTTCTTTATGAAAAATATAAAAAAAAAATTCCAGTGGCATCCGTATCATATTTGTATGGACTATTTTTCAAGAAAGAAATGGTTTACCACTGCTTTTTTTAATTAAAAATGTTTTTAAAATACCCATTGAATTTGGAACAAATTTAATCTCACGACTTTTCCCGAACGAAAAATAAAAACCGCTTGTCTTGTCTTTTGTAATAATATTATTTTTTATGTGTGTAAAGATTGGGCTGTGCCGGTAAAACAAATAAATAAATAATAAATTTTGATTTATAATATCTTAACTTTGTGATCCAAAGCAGTAAATATTCTTTTAATTGTGATATTGCTGGCGTCCAGCCTTCTTTTACCTACATTAATTGTAAGGTTGCGTGCATTTACTGGTCTTTGAGAAACCTGTCAAAATTATGATTAATAGATTAGCCTTAGGTTTATAATTCTTGTTTTATTGCAGGTTTTTAATAACAATTGACTTAATAAATGTGGGTTTATTTTTAACCTTTGCTTATTTTGTTTTAAATGTAACTTTAAATTTAAAAATTCTTAAGTAATTGTGTTTTAAGGGCGTTCAAACTATAGACCATGACTTATTTGCCGCGAAACAAGAGTTGTTAAATGTAGAAGGTAGCTTTTGCTGAAAAGCTTCTAAAAACTAAAAAAAAAAGAATTGATATACACGTCGTGTCAGCTCGATAAGTTTAATTAAGTTTTAGTGTGTTGATCACTAGCATGTAGAAATTAGGAAACGCATGATGTGGAAGCTTGCATTATCATGTTCCTTGTCGCGAAAAAATCATCAAATACTCATCCTTTGCTTATGAGTGGCTAGGTTTTGCAGAGCGGGGACACATTTAACCTTGTGGGCGTCACATTTGAGAATAACCTTAACTGGCATAAACAAATTGTATCTATAGCCACCGCGGCTTCAAAAAGTTTGGATTTCTTTACGAGCCAAAAAGTATTTTTCTCCTTCCAATTTATACACTTTGTATGTATCCTAAATTCGACCACCTCTGGAATATTGTTCTCATGTCTGGGAATGGCATCCCCTACAAACCTCAGCATTCTTGATGCCATTCAAAGAAGGGCTGTTCGTCTTATTAATGATCCTTTACTTACTCAAAGACTTCCTTCTCTTGCCCATCGTCGAGCTGTGGGCGATCTATCGCTCTTCTATAGATACTTTTACGGCTTCTGCTCCGACGAATTATCCAGTATAGTCCCTCATCTTGCAGCTCCCAACAGAGAAACTCGTGGTGCCGCGCGTATGCATCCCTATACGATTCAATTGGACAGGCCCCGAACTTCCCATTTCGTTCTTTCTTTTATCCCTAGAGTTTCTAGACTGTGGGACCTACTGCCAGCGGAGGTCTTTCCTTCCCCCAAATCTTCAAGTTTTTAAGTCCCGTATTAACAAACTTCCTCTTACCTAGCTTAAGACACCCACGGCACGTTAGTATTTAGGCTTTCAGCCTTCGTGAATTGTCCAAAGATAAAAAAATAATAATAAAATTGGTCAACATTGTCAACATTAGCGTTGTTCAAGAAAATTACCTCAAATTTTTATTATTAGAACACGTTTTTTATATACTTTTTGGTTTGGATCCACTGATTTCAACCTATTTGATACGGTTTAATATGCCCTGTGCAATGATAAGTCATCGTATCAAGGGTGTTAAACTTGTCTCATAAAACCGATGTGTTTTTTTTTGTTGCTTTTCCCTTTTTTAAATATTTTTTTGTTGATGTTCTGATAAAAATACTAAAATATTGTTGTAATATGCATTTCTTTAATTTGTTTCTTTGTTCGTTCGCTTGTGTTCGGCTCCAATTTAAATGCACCTTTAGAGAAAGATTGACCAATAAAAACTTTAAGATGGCCGCTGGGAGCCATCTTGGGAAAAAAATTAAATGTTAAGGGGTGTGTCTTGTCGCATATTATAACAAAGAACATGGCGATTACTTTATTACCCTAATATGTAAGGCCAATACCTTTACCCATTACAAAATGGCGGTGCTTTAAAAATTACCCAAATACCTTACTTGGATGGCCATATTTCCCAAACTTATTAAGGTAGATATTCTTGTTAATGTAATTTTTCAAAGCCCTTTTAAAGATCTTTTTAATGGTTTTGAGGATAATCGTATACAGGGTAGAACAAGGAGTATATTGTTTTTTTAATGAAGCACTATTTATGTTTGAGTGTATACTACATATATCACCATTAAAAAGATTTTGCAAAGAGCTTTAGGAAAATACCGTTTATTAATATAAATACAGGGTGAGTCATCGATAGAGCAAAGTAGATTTATACGAAAACGGTAAAAAAATTTAACAGGATTTTTTAGTGATATGTAACACAAAGTATTGCATATTTCTAAAATATTTTGGTGTATACAGGATGCCCCAAAATTATAGCGAACAAAAAATTGATTTTTTAAACGGAACGCCCTATATTTTATTACATATTTTGAGTCTACATAAAATTCTTAGCATCTTGGCTATTCATATTCCTATACCTAAAGTTAATAGTTTGGGAGTTATAAACAATTGAAAATCGGAATTTTTATCTTTGACCATTTACTGAGCAAAAACAGTTCAAGATGCAGCAAATGGCTTTCACTTTCCTGTCTTAACTTTTTAAGGGCTTTCTAATGGTAGCAAAAGTGAACGTTAACTGAAGGTTAAAAATTCACCTTTTTCAACCTTCAATTATTGACCTTCATTTTTTATTACCATTGGGTGGCCCTTAAAAAGTTAAGATAGGGAAGTGAAAGCCATTTTGCTGCATCTTGAACTGTTTTTCCTCAGTAAATGGTCAAAGATAAAAATTCCGATTTTCAATAGTTTATAACTCCCAAACTATTAACTTTAGGTATAGGAATATGAATAGCCAAGATGCTAAGAATTTTATGTAGACTCAAAATATGTAATAAAATATAGGGCGTTCCGTTTAAAAAATCAATTTTTTGTTCGCTATAATCTTTTGGGGCACCCTGTACACACCAAATAATTTTAGAAATATGCAATACTTTGTGTTACATATCACTAAAAATCCTGTTAAAATTTTTACCTTTTTGGTATAAATCTACTTTGCTCTATCGATGACTCACCCTGTACAGTATACTTTATCTAAAACTTAATCCGTTGCACGTCATCTAAACCTCAGGTTACTAAATTTCATACCATTAGAAAGAAAATATAATCACTTATTAATATTAAAGCTATTTGTTTACAATCTCTATCCAATTTGATTTTGTTATTTCTCTTTATTCATATACATTAGAAAGAGATACATATATATAAAATGGTACGCTCCATCATGACATTATTATCTATCATGTATTTTAGCCTATCATGTTGGTTATTTTGATACCTAATCATGCAATGTTGGCACATTGATAGTGCTTTTTGACGATCATTTGATTTCATTGTTTGTTTCCCTAATTCTTTGGCTTGTTTTCCGGTTTTTAAACGTTTCGAACCTTTTCAAATGTTCAAATTTTGTGTCCGTAGTGATTTGAATCTGTTTTTTTAGGAACAACCATAGATGAAAATGCCGAAGCAGTTGAGCAGTAGATGCAAGAAGCTTGTTGCTTCCTTAATAGGCTATTTTAAGCTAGAACGTTTTTTTTTACGTCTTTACACCAAGTAAGATCAGTTCTAGGGCTGATTCAGTGTAACATAATCATTTATTAGGACGCCATTTTGGTATTGGTATCAATAATTTTACTCTAAAATATTTTTTTACGCATAACTATCATTTCCTTAAGTTTTATTATTTAAAATTAAATCGTTTAAAATATAAAGAGGGGGGTATTACAGATGCATTGTATGATAATTATTTAAGCGTTATAAATAGGATAATTTACATATTTTGGGTACCTTATAAGATCTTTTTTAACAGTAATAAAGAAATTTCTACTTAGATAATATAACATATTGTTCACTTAAGTATTTTAAGAAGGTTAAAAATTAAACGATTTTTGATATTATATTTAGTTTGAACGACCTTAAGGTTTCTCTGTCACAAAACTAAATACAATTTCCAGGTACTTATGGGTTCTCAATTATTTTATGATTTATTGCACTCTAGAGAAATGTGTTTTCTTTCCTGTAATTGCAGTGTAATTGTTAATAAATAATAAACATATGTCTTGTATTGTTATAACTATAAGTATATTTTAAAGGTATAACAAAGTTAACGTATCTTGATTTTTTAAGTTGCGATATTATTTACCTGTAATTTTCCTTGTGTTTAAAAATAAACTGGCTGAATTTAAAAAAAAAATACTGTTTAAGTATAAATAAAATAATCATATAACAACTAATATGGAGGGTGTCCAAAAAAGCGTAAACATAATCTTATGACTAATTCTTGACGTTGTATGTACGTACTATAGATAGATTTAAGAAATACAGCGTGGCCCATCATATTCGACACGGTCTGTAGCTGGATAACCATGGGGATTTTAAAAAAAGTAAATACTGAAACATATACAGGTCGGAAAAGGCCACAGTATAAAATTATTTTACTCTATACAGGATGTCTTAAAAAAGAGTGACGTATCAAAGTTATATTTTTTAAATGGAACACCCTATATTTTATGAGGGTTTTAGATTCTACATAAAAAATAATTTAAGTTTGTTAAGAGTACCAAGTGTATAATTTTATTCGTTTTTGTGATATTTAATTTTTTTTCAAAATGCAGGGGTGCAATTAAATTAATTTTATTTTAACAATAATAAACTCCTTAAACTTTCAAATTTGTTACAAGATTAGGAAAAGTCTGCCTTATCATACGTAGGTCATATCGAGATCATAGATTATACAGGGTGATCAAAAAATAATTTAAATTTTTAGAAAGTCAAATAGCAATATCTCTCTTATTTTAAATAGAACACCCTGTATGTTTTTACACCACGTGATGACAAACCAAATGCTCTTTCAAATGGTGTATAGGTTGCCTATACCTATCTTTTATACTTTTTAAGTAAATTTCGTTTTAACATATTTTTATTCCAAATGTCTATTTAAATGTAAGTAGGCTGTGATATAGCTATGCCTATTTACTAAGCCGTTATTGCAAAATGTAAATTTGTTGGAAAAAAGCACAAAATTAAGAGATTTTGTATTATCCGCTACTATTTTTAAAATTCACAGAAAAAAAATCATTAGTTGCTTATATTGCTACTTCCAATAACACTTATTTCAGCTAAATTTTATACTTAGGTCTTATCCGACCTGTATATGTTCCAGTATTTACTTTTTTAAAATCCCCATGGTTATCCAGCTACAGACCGTGTCGAATATGTTGGGCCACCCTGTATTAGTTTTTCTCAAAACTATTTTAAGACGTATTAATTGATCAGTTTTTTTTTATGAGCATACAGGATATTAAAATCATATAAGTGTATAAAGGTGGAAAGGAAGGGGATTAAACAAAAACTTTTAGGACAGTTACTAAATGTCATAACTTTTTGGCTAGTAGTGTGTGTTACAGTAAGGAATAGTTCCTGGGCCAATAATGAAAAGAACTTCATGCTAAAAACATTTCTAAAACCTTTGCAGGTTTTTTTGTACGAGTCTACCATGAATATTCGTACCGTCATACAGTGTGGCCCAAGATAGGTGTTACAAGAGAACAAGTGAACCAGAAATGTTTGAATTTTAAAACGCAATTTTGGGAAAACTGTTCGCCTGGTCCAAAACTCATAAATACAAAATTAAACTCCGATGGGTATTACACAGGGCCAGAGGTGGGTTTAATAGTGAAAATTAGTATTCAAATACCTAGAAAAAAAAAGGATTGGAATATGGTTTTAAAACTGTAACTCTCACCATTTTTGAAAAAAGTTCCAAAAAGTGTATGTAAAACATTGTGGTTAACTTGTCCAACAAAAAGTGACGCGTTCGTCCAGTCCAACACCCGAAACATTTCACTTTTACAGGCTGGGTTAAAGCACCGCTTTCATAAATGACGGTATGAATATTCGTGGTAAACACGTCAAAAGTAACCCTCCAAAAAAGGTTTTAAAACTACACTAGCATGAAGTCCATCTAGCCTAGGGAATAATTCTATTTTTTTAATTACTTGTGGTGCAAATTAAAATATTAAGAGGTATTTGGTAAATTTTATTCAATTTTTATTTTCTTTTGAGCAATTACCATTTAAAGAAAGACGTGTGTGGTTCTTTAGCTTTAGAAAATTAGTATCTTGGAATTATAAAAGTAATTTAAAATATCCTTTGAAGGTCGTAATCGGACTTATTAGAAAATAGACAAAAAGATTATTGTTAACAAAATGTATATATAAATAAAAGTTAAATTAAATGTAAATTTAAAAAATGCAAATACAGGCTATCCACGAATAGGGTTGACTTGAGGATAAATGGGACTAAAATTCTATTTTTCATAAAAAGTAATTTTTATAAAAATATTTGCTTCTAAAAAACTATGATTTTAGAAGAGAAAATGTTAATTTTGTATATATGGTTTGCAAAAACTTTAAAAGCAATATTTTCTTTTAAGAGTAAATTATCTTTATTTTTTTATTTTCATGCAAAATGTCATTAGGATTTTTTTAAATTAAGATGTAATTAATACAAATAATTAGACAAAATTTTATTAAACTGCATAATTTGGCAAAAACGCCTTGATCACATTCGTTCACTGGTAAAAAATTATGTTGTGTAGAAATTTAGAGGACAGTTTTTAAGGTAATTTTTTTGTAAAAAATTAAAAAGTTAAGTTTTGATAGCCCCAAAATCATTTTCATGAGTCTTCTTGATTCGCCCATAATACTGAAGTTGTTATTTAAAATGCCATTTCTAATTAATTTTTTAAATAATATATTTTATTTTAAATTAAAATTAAAGGTAGTTTACCCATGGCGAAAAATCATAATATTTAGGTTTTTATGTACCTTGTATATAAAATCAACATTTTTTTACATGAATTTAAAAATAACTTCTTATTAATTTTTTTATTCATTTGTCATCTTGTAATCCCCATCCGTAAATAATCTGTAAATCAACATAAATTATTATGTGTAAGATCTTAAATTACACCAACAATTAAAACTAAAATGTAAACCATAATTCAAACTTTAAATGTTATTTCTCTTAAAAGAGAAATACCAACCGAACTTAGTAAAACGTATGTAAGCACCTTTTATCCTTTTATTACCCAATTATTTAACTCCATAACCCGAACACACATAAATAACGAAACCAATATCATATATTACGAATTTTCATTTACGGCAGTAATCGATCTGAAACCAGGTAATAAAGACGTGTCGCAACATTTGTAAAACTTTGCAAAATTAATTCCAATCAAAAAGATTGCGGAGGTAAATCACGGACCAGCCCATTAAACAATGACATTCTGATGTGTGTTCAAAATGGCGAGACTTGCAGAAAACTGGATATGCAAGTTATACAATGTGTTTTAAATTGTGGTACAATCCCATATAACATTTTTTGCCGGCGTTGTACATTTAATTTACTAGCATTGCCAACACTCTTTAATGGCAAGGCATTGGCAAAAGGTATCAAAAAGACGCGAAAGTGGGCAATTGGCCGTTATTAGGCCGCGTGTTGCAGATAAAGTGATGGCATCTGTCATTAATAAGTTATTGGCAAAAAATGCGTTTAAGGGGATGGCATCCATCATTAATAAGTTATTGGCAAAAAGATAACAAAAATACATGAAAGTGGGCAAATGCAGATACTCCCAAGCAGCAAGCTGACGTCTTATTGACGAAAATTGTCGCATATACTTTTTTTTAAAAGCTAAAATGATGCGATATTTTATTTGAAAATTAAAATAGGAAAAAACTCCTTACTGCATGCAATTTCCTTGCAATGCAAATTACCATCTCTCGGAACACTGTCCAACTTGGAGATGGAGATTTTTACACTAGCCGATGATATTTCTTTCAAAGCTAAGTGAGATCACCTACCGCAGATCGCTCTCGAATTATTTTTGTCTAATGGGTACGGTTTAGACGATAAAAAGCAAAGATATTGCAGAAACGTAGTAGTTTATTGTCCATTACGCCATCTATCGGTATGTCAAAAACACTATTAAATATATATAATATTTTTTATTAACACGTCTTTAAAACTTTTAATAAAGTTTTAAACAAAATGTTTACAGCTCCTAACAGTCCACTTGAATATCTTGCCTTCTCGACTAGCCATCACCAATTAATCACACAACACACACTTATTAGGTAATGAATACATTTAATTATGTCTATTAAAAAACTCTTTTATTTAAAAAAGAAACTAAAAAGCTAGAAAACCACGTAGAAAACAAATGCACAAAGCGGTCACCTTCGGTCGAAATTAACGTAGCTAATTTTACCATCATTTTATTTTTATTCGCTCCAAAATACATAATAAACATTTTGTTTCACCTAATTTTTATTTACATGATTTTTAACAATAAAATGTTATGAAAAGGCCATTTCCTTTAAATTATGTAAAAAAGCATAAAATAATGTTGTTTAGCTGCCATTATAAATAAAACAGATCAAAAAAAAATGCTTTAATGTTAGTTAAATTCCAATGTTAATAATATGGTTTAAAAAGTATGAATATGCGTTGAAGGTTTGCCTTCAAAAATCCAATATTTATTTGCCTGCAACAAAAACGCGTGCTTTATTTAATCAGGATTGGTATGCCGCCATTTTTGTATGCTTGCCGGCAATTCGCCTGCATGTAAAATTTATTGGCAATTAAGTGTTTATTTAGGGTTGACTTTTTAATGCGTATAAGATGTTGGCATAATATTGCCACCAATTGCCAATGCTTTACCATCAATGCCAATATGAAAAATGTACATTGCCGGCAAATAGTGTTTGCTGGGATATTATCAAGAACTCTTTTATAAGGTTAACAAAATACCTTTTTGTTGAAAACAGATATAATCATTGTAGGGGAGGTCTAGGAAGACCCGAGCGGGTAACGCCGTCTACTGTCCTAATTTCTAACACTGATCTTGATGGATTGCCATTACCTGCGCGAAACAAAAGTTATATTTCCTGGGCGAAAAAACCGGTTTGTGCGCAAGCAAGTTGAGGGTAAACGCACCTGGCGCCAAACAGACAACGCTTTATCGGAAAGAATTTGTCGACGTCGTTCTGGTTTTCTGTTCAAAGTACGGTAGCTAATGAGCGTCACGGTCAGACCGCGGACGGAGGGAACGGGATGCCGGTGTTTGTATTTTGCCACGGCTTCTAAGTGCGCATGTTCGTCCACCCATCTATTTGTTTACTGTGCGAGGTCGTAAAAATCCGAAAAATGCTTCTTGCCACTGCGGATCTAAATGTAGGTTATCTATGGTTTCTAGCAGCCTTCAATCGGTTCAATATCTATCACTTAGGAAAAACATTAAAGCCAAAATATAAACTGAGCTGATTTGCGCGTCGTGAAACCGCATTTAATCCTTCAATCATCGAAAAACGTTTTGAATGAAGGTTTTTTTGCGAAAATACAAACGTAAGTACCTAACATAATAACAAATGTAGGTAATTAATTGCATTTTATCATGCATTTCCAAACTGTATGTTTTGTTAGAAAAAAAAATTAAGAAAAAATTGTGTTACAGAGCAAGATCGCCCAAAGAACATTGTTCTGGCCAAGGTGACACCAAACCATACGCATAAAATGTAGGTCATCGTCTGTGTTTACCCCCCTCCTTAAACTCTTTCTTAGGTTGTGTTTACTTGTTTTAGGACCTAAAGTTACAAAGATATGCACATTTTCATAAAATGTGATGCAAAAATGTAACCGTAGTTCAAAATAATGATTTTTTCAGGGTACATGTTTATACAGTGGTGGATTTACTAGCGGGCTGAGTGGGCTGGAGTCTAAAGCGGCAATATTTGAGGGGCGGCAAATTAGTTTATAAATCATTTATTTTAATTGGCAATAATAAAAAATATACCGATACCGATATGAATATTAATATTTGGAGATAAACTGAATAAAAATTATTTTTAGCCATCTATTGCCGTATATGAAACAAAGTGTTCTTTTGCATATGGGTTTTAAATAGATCTGATTGTTTCTGAGTATTTTAAAAATGTCTTCCTATTTAAGCAATTTGCAATTAATCTAACATTATTGGCGCTACCCACATTTATTATTATTTATTATAAGTAGACTAATTATTGCTTATATATATTTTGCTTATGAGTTCGTGATTTTATCGTTATTCAAAACTTATAAATAATGTTGATTGTTCAATTGTTGTAACACCGATTGTGCTCCAGTTTAAGCAACTTTCTGTAAAAATTCTAACTAGTTCGCTTACTAGTCGTTGGGTTTTTACAGGTTTAAATTGAACCGCACCCGCAATAAAGCAGTATTGTTTTATTTAAAAAAATAGTAATGAGGTTAGCGAAAATATTGTGTTGGCTTAAGGGCCTCGATACATTCGAAATTATTTATTTCTTAATAAATTGTAACATTATAATAATAACTTAGTAATTGTAATATTTTATTATTTACAGACAGGCACAATGGATTTCGCCACAAATGATCTACAGCAGATCTTCTTTCCTTCGTATCACACTGCTGGAATAAGTCTCTTGAGTTTCTAGGTGAGTCCCAGATCGTTGCTTTTAATATATCCAAAGCTTTTGACCAGGTCTGGCATGCCGCACTTCTTAATAAATTCCCCTCCTATGGTCTTTCAACTAAACTCTGTACTTGGCTCTCTAGTTATCTATCTGATCGTCGTATATCAGTTATTGTAGACGGCAATTTTTCAAGCTCTCACCAAGTAAATGCTGGAGTCCCTCAGGGCTCAGTTCTGGCACCAACACTGTTTCTTCTTTACATCAATGACCTTCTCTCGTCCACAACTAATTCCATTCATAGTTTCGCCGACGATAGTACCCTTTACTCCAGTTTTCGGGTTCCTAAACCCATCACTAAACCTGATTTGGAAAACAAACGCAGAGCGATGCAGATATCTCTTTCGCAGGATCTTAATTTAATATTGAATTGGGGCGCCAAAAATCTTGTCCATTTTAATGCATCCAAAACACAATCATGTTCCATGTCGCGAAAAGAGTCATCAAATACTCATCCTTTACTTATGAGCGGTCAAGTTTTACAGAGCAAAGACACCTTCAATCTTGTAGGCGTCACATTTGAAAGTAACCTTAACTGGCATAAACACATTGTATCTATAGCCACGGCAGCTTCACAAAAGCTTGGATTTCTCTTTCGAGTCAAAAAGTATTTCTTCTCTTCTAATTTATACACTTTGTATGTTTCCCAAAACCGACCTCCCTTGGAATATTGTTCTCATATCTGAAGCATGGCGTCCCCCACAACCCTAAGCATTCTTGATTCTATTCAAAGAACAGCTATTCGTCTTATTAATGATTCTTCACTTACAGGAAGGCTTCCCTCTCTTGCCCATCGTCGAGCTGTGGGGATTTATCGCTTTTTATAGGTACTTCCATGGCTTCTGCTCTGAAGAATTGACCAGTATAGGTCCTCTACTCACGGTTCCCAACAGAGAAACTCGTGGTTGCGCGCGTATGCATCCCTATACGGTCCAACTGGACAGGCCCCGAACTTCCCAATTTGTTCGTTCTTTTATCCCTAAATTTTCTAGATTGTGGAAACTGCTGCCCGCGGTGGTCTTTCCTTCCCCCAAATCTTCAAGTATTTAAGTCCCGTGTCAACAAACTCCCTCTTACCTCGCTTAAGACACCCACGGTACTTTAGTATTTAGGCTTTTAGCCTTCGTGGTTTGCCCAAAGATTAAAAAAAAAATAATAATTAGGATATGACAAAAAGTCCTACATATGAGTTGTAAGGTTTCCAAATAGACATGTCCTAAAAATATTTCCATGTTACAAAGTGTTCAAAAAAAAATTACTTTAAAGTCAAAAAAATGTACACTTTGTATACATCAATATATTTTAAGACATGCCTATTTCAAAACTTTACAACCCTTATCTAAGACTTTTTGTCTTATCTTCTTAAATAACAGAAATATTGAACTTCCTCGGGCCGTTTGGTACCAAATTTCCTGATTTTCCCTGGATACATCACATTTAAAGAAAAAATGGTCCAACGAAAATCCCCGCCCAAACATTTACTTTCTGTGGATATTGCGTCCTCGTTTCGACAAATCTGTGTTGGTTTTCTTTGCTCCAGTAGCGGTAATTTTGATGATTGGGTTCATTATTTAACGTAAATGTGCACTCATCAGTAAAACAAATATTTCTTAAAAATTCCCTGTCCATGTTTGCTCTTTCCATCATGTCAAAACAAAATTCCTGCCGTCGTATTTCATCCCCACCCCTTAGCTCTTAATGTCTTTCATATTTGTATGAAATGTATTTATGCCTTTTTAAAATCCGGATCACTGTTGATTGATCTTTTCTTATATGATATCCTGAAGTTTCCTTGTACTCACCTTCGCTTCATTTTCTTCCACGTGCAATAAAATTTCCAAATTTTCCCCACATTTTCTTCTCTTTGATACTCCCTAGCTTCACATCTGCAGTTATTTATTACTATGCCTTTGGTCTCAAATTTATTGATAGTCCTATCGACTGTTGATTTTTCCAGGTATTGGTCTATTCGGATACTGAGCAGCAAACATGTTTGACACCTTTTGGTAACTATTTCCTTGATAGTACCATTTAATCATCAATACTTTTTCTCCAGTAGTATAACTCATGGTTAATCTTTTCGCTCTGCGATTTTTTGATAATAATAAAGCACTAAATTTCAAAATGACAACGTTATGTCACGCTAACTGGTATTTTTATTGTTGTTCATAAATATAAGGCGATAATAATAAAACAATTTTTCAAAATAAATTAGCATCTAACTAGTAAACGAGTTAACCGAAAAATCTAAAGTTTTTACGATAGACGTAGATTTGCATGCTCTTTAATAAACTTCAAAAGAATTTTGCTCTAAAATAATTAGGGAGCCAATAATTAACCCCATTAAAAATTACATGGGATTTCCTATGTCCCGCCCGGTATGTTGGGTGCATGCACTAACAAACTTTTAGCTTTTATAAAATAACGAAAGTCTTCCCATCACGGGCTCTTACCCTATAATAAAAGTTATAATTTTTAAAGTTCTTTAAAATATTTTTGAATAATAATACCGTGAAGGACGGGTTTCAATAAAAATGCAATTTTACTATCAAAGTCCTGGATATAGCCATATTTTTGACACTATTAAAGATTTGATATATTATATTTAGACCAGTATTTTTTCATTCTGAAAGCAATGCCGCCATGTACATAAAAATGATAAAGCAAATAAACCCTTTTGTGAATAATGATTTATTGCAGCAAAAAATATTCAACCCGACGACTACGCCACGCGTGACAGTTTTAATGGTACGTCAGAGACGAAATAAGAGGATGTTTTTTAGGTATGTGATACGTGTTTTCGCAATATTTTTAATTATTTATCTAAAAAATATGTAATCGGGCTCTGTCAGAGGCTATGTGCTTTCGAAAAGGTTTTATCATTTTTTTGTGTACTTGGCAGCATATATCGCTTTCAGAATGAAATAAATATGGTCTTAACTATAAATGTAGTATTTTTTTAAACTCTTTAAAATACCTTTAAAATAGAAATAAAATATACGGGCTATATTAGAAAAGAGTTCGTTTAAAAAAACGATATTATTGTTAATTGGTTATGCTATTCTTAAAGAGTATTTAAAATGCGACTAAGTTGCTAATTTGGGAAATTTTGACTAATAACAAAGTTGCTAATGCCAAAACACGTAATTTGGATGACCCTGTATAAATAAATAAGCAAACCATAATATAATTCAAATTGGATTTACTGTAATAAACGTAAAACCAGTTAAATCAGTATCGGACAATTATTTAAACATTAGTTCACTATATTATAACATAAAAAAACATTATTTTAGTAATGTAATTTTAAAAGAACCCACCATATCTAAACCAAATTATTGTTATTAGACGGCCCCAACCAATAATCTTCTTCGGTCTACCCAGTAATTAACATAAAACTAAATCAACTTTTTCTTTTCCAACTGGTTTATAATAACTCATTTCTTTTTGTAGTACGGCTTCATTTTTTATTATGCTCTTTTTCTTTAACATTTAATGAGGTATTCTTTTCTTTTCATGTGGTATAAGACGTTGATGATTTAAAATTGTTTCAGTTTTTAAATGATAACATTTTTAAAGAAATTTAATCGCATTTTACTCACTAAAGACTTCTTTAATTTATAATTTTATTATCATATTAACTTAAATTTTTTCATTTTTAAAGTAGTAATCGACAATAACAGAGCAAATAAAGTAGAGCAACGTATAATGGTTAATAGTCTAACTATAGACCAATTTCAATTCTCTCAGTTCTTTGTAAAGTAATGGAAAAACTAATTAATTCACAAATTCTTAAGTACTTAGAAAAACATAAAATTTTGCATGACAGGCAGTATGGATTTCGCCACAAAAGATCTACAGCAGATCTTCTTTCCTTCGTATCACACTGCTGGAATAAGTCTTTCACCAAGTAAATGCTAGAGTCCCTCAGGGCTCTGTTCTGGCACCAACATTGTTTCTTCTTCACATAAACGACCTTCTCTCGTCCACAACTAATTCCATTCATAGTTTCGCCGACGATAGTACCGTTCACTCCAGTTTTCAGGTTAAAACCATTACTAAACCTGACTTGGAAAACAAACGCAGATCGATGCAGATATCTCTTTCGCAGGATCTTAATTTAATATTGGATTGGGGCGCTAAAAATCTCGTCCATTTTAATGCATCCAAAACACAATCATGTTCCTTGTCGCGAAAAGAGTCATTAAATACTCATCCTCTACTTATGAGCGGCCAAGTTTTACAGAGCAAAGACACCTTTAATCTTGTGGGCGTCACATTTGAAAGTAACCTTAACTGGCATAAACACATTGTATCTATAGCCACGGCAGCTTCAAAAAGTTTGGATTTCGCTTTCGAGCCAAAAAGTATTTTTCCCCTTCTAATTTATACACTTTATATGTGTCCCAAATCCGACCTCCCTTGGAATATTGTTCTCATATCTGGGGCATGGCGTCCCCCACAACCCTAAGCATTTTTGATTCTATTCAAAGAAGAGCTATTCGTCTCATTAATGATCCTTCACTTACTTTCTGTAAGTGGCTTCCCTCTCTTGCACATCGTCGGGCTGTGGGGGATTTATCGCTTTTTATAGGTACTTCCATGGCTTCTGCTCTGAAGAATTGTCCAGTATAGTTCCTCCACTTACGGTTCCCAACAGAGAAACTCGTGGTTCCGCGCGTATGCATCCCTATACGGTCCAACTGGACAGGCCCCGAACTTCCCACTTTGTTCGTTCTTTTATCCCTAGAGTTTCTAGGCTGTGGAACCTGCTGCCCGCGGAGGTCTTTTCTTCCCCCAAATCTTCAAGTATTTAAGTCCCGTGTCAACAAACTCCCTCTTACCTCGCCTAAGACATCCACGGTACGTTAGTATTTAGGCTTTTAGCCTTCGTGGTTTGTCCAAGGATAAAAAAGATTTTATGTCAATAAGGGTGCAACATAAAATACATAAAAATGTCCCAATCGTTGGTCCTTCGAGCCTGATCCAAATCTATTTTTTTATAAGCTCACAATATGGTCTTCATTGTGTGCCAAAATAATGGTCCAGTGAAAATTACTTTATAGAGTAAAATTAAATCGACCTTTAAAAATTAGAAGATGAAAATACATAAATAACAGAGTTTAAATATGACACTGTAAATTGAATAAAGCATTGGTAGTTTTTGTTTATTTTTTAACAGTTCCATTTTCAAAGTAATTTGATTTTATTTCCCTCCTGAAAGATTTCTCTGACTCATAACTTTTTTATTAATTTTATTTTAATTTTCAATTAAACTAGCTTAACGCATATAGATTCGATTTTTGTCAATAAGTGTGCAAAACAAAAGCTAGTAAAAATGTCCCAATTGTTGGTCCTTTGAGCCGGATCCAAATCAAATTTTATTTATGAGCTCACAATTTGTTCGTATCAGTTTTCTTCTATTAAAAGTCAAATTTTTTTTTACAGATTTAAGAAAAAAAAACTATTTTGAAACATATTTATAAATATATTGCTGATAAAACAATTTTCTTCTTGTGTTAAACGTCTATATTTTCTATGATAGAAATTTTTCGAGACTAGTAGCATATAAAACGATTTGTAAGTCAGTTATAAAGTCATGAACGAACACTAAACACGTATACGGCAGCTCGCTTGGGGTGTTTGCACGCTACGCCGTGTAACGGGAAGCGGGTCTGTCCACAAGAGGGTTATTAGGGTCGGGTTACACTTCACGTCGAGAAGGCGCTCCAGGGGATGAGACGTCGGCACGCGCCACGATTTCATTCATGGATTTAGGAGCTTGGTTTTTTTGTTAAAAGCGGTATTTCTTCTCTTTTTAGGTCTGAGAGCTATAAGGGTAAAAAGCTATTTAATTTGTGTTCTATAGAATATAAGGTGGGTCAGTTTTAATAATGAAACGACCATGTCTTTACTAAAATTGCACTTTTTTACTACTACTGTTAAAAAAATGTTTTTTGTTCGTTTTTTTGAACATAAAGTACTTAATTTTAATAAACTACGTTTATTTTATGAGGTTTGACGCCTTTTTACACATTTAATTCGTGTGGTTTCCTAAAAGACCGATGCATGGTCTTTAAAAAATTCGACCGTTTAGATGTTACCTTGTAACAACTAGTAGCTAGTGGTAATCAAATGGAAAAAATATATTTACAACTTAATTTTTAAAAATAATGTAAAGCTAAACGGTAAGATTTTTTGGGTTAAATAAAAAGTTTATTTTTTTAAATGCATTGCATCGGTCTTTAAGACAAATTCTTGGAAAAAAAATAGAGTAGCTATCAAGACTTAAAAATAATGACAAAAAACAAGTTTTAATCAAACTCATAACTTAAAAAAATGCATTTATCAAATTTAGGCGTTCCTAACCAATTATAACTGCGGTAATAATTGGTGACAACTTTGACGTATAACACATTGTTTAAACGTCAACATAACCGATTGGTAAATACCGTTTTAGAATTGGTTCTTCGCCTAAAGTTGATGATTATAACATTGCACTACGGTTGTGTAGACAGTCTTACAGATAATCGTTACAAAATATACCTTTTTTGTGTCAACAGCATAGAAGAATTTACTAGTATACTTAGATCTGTATCTAATATACCCTGTGGTAGCACAGAAAAGTTAAGGCATTTTAGAGAAATTTAAAGTGGTAGAGGTAGTACCCTATACTTTGTACAAAAAAGTTAATATCGGATCTCAAAAGTTCATGTCAAAAAATCCTTAGATACCGTGCGTTGTAAAAATATTCAAACCGTATTAAAATCTATTAAAATATATATATATATATATATATATATATATATATATATATATATATATATATATATATATATATATATATATATATATATTTACTTTAACATCCCATGTCTTCCTTTTTATTAACTTTTGGATATACAGGGTGTTAAAAACTTACCACTGAAGTTATCTGCGAAAACACGTCAAGATATTTATTGAGTGGGAACATTTTATACAAAAAATGGACAATGCCGCTTCAACCCTTAATAATCCCCAGGTCCAACAGCCCAAAATTCTTAAATGAGAAGAGGGGTCGAGTGATACATTATTTTAAAGCTCCTGACGAGTTCTATATTTATATAATATAAAGTCAATAACAGAACATAGAAGAATTTACTGGTATACTTAGATCTGTATCTAATATACCCTGTGGTAGCACAAAAAGTTAATATCGGATCTCAAAAGTTCATGTCAAAAAATCGTTAGATACCGAGCTTTGTAAAGATATTCAAAACGTATTAAAATCTAATAAAATATATTTTTTACTCTAATATCCCATATCTTCCATCTTATTAACTTTTGGATATACAGGGTGTTAATTTAAAAACTTACTACTGAAGTTATCTGCGAAAAGAGACAGATTTAAGAAAATCGCGGAAACACGTCAAGATATTTATTGAGTGGAAACGTTTTTAAAAAAATTGGACGTGTACCTTCAACCTTTAATAATCTTCAGGTCTACCAGCCCAAAATTCTTTAATAAGAAGAGGGGTCGAGTGATACCTCATTTTAAAGCTCCTGACAAGTACTTTATAACCCTATATAAAGTCAATATCCTTACCTACTGCAATATGGTGGTACTTTAAAAATTACTCAAATACCTGATTGGGATTGCCGTATTTCTGAAACTAATAAAGTTAGATGTACTCACGTCCAACGGAAAAACACCGTATGTAAATAGGCTTATAATATACACATACGGTGTTTTTCCGTTGAACGGCAGTAATGTGGTATGTTCTTAAAACTTTTATTAAAATATTTTTATTGTTGATACCAGTGATAATATTAAGGTAGGATAAAAAGTGTATCTATATTTTTTTAACGAAGCACCCTGTATATTATATTTTCAATAAAAAGATCTTTACAAGAGCTTTTTACATTTCTCATTTAAGAATTTTGGCCTAATAGCCCTGGTAGTTAAGAGGTTAAAGGAGCGTTGTCCAATAATTTGTAAAAAACGTCCCCCTTAATAAATTTTCACATAACTTAAGTGGTAAGTTTTTGAACACCCTGTAGGTATGGTTGGGTAAATCTTAATATTTTAGAATAAGAAATGTGTAGTTTCTCTGTGTACCATTAATAAGCAAACACCCTCTATATTCCTCATAAAAGAGGAAAAAAATCAGAATTTGTATAAAAATAGATAAACTAAACCTGACAAATCAAAAACGTTTTACCACATTCATAACACATTTTCACCTGACGGCTTCATTCAAGTGTACGTCGATGGTTTCAACAAATTAACACGTTAATCGTAATCGGCGGCGGCGGTGCTAACCAACGCCGTCGGGCCGACAAACAAAATCCGTGCCATAAATCCGATCTGCTTCGATGGCACGAAACAATTCGACATCTACACTCACGCAATCAACGCAACGCGATTTGAAGAGGCGGCTGTGGTGGCACGCGACTGTTTTATTTTAATCGCGGGAGGTCTTGATATCGGATGTCTGAATTTTAGCTATAAATAAAATTATTTTGGATAGATACAGAGTGTCCGATGATTAATGGTAGACGGAAAAGCCACAGATTGTCTATGCCTAAATATTACAGTTTAACCATAGATAAAACGCATTTAGATACTTAGAGCCTAGTAGCATTTTTTGGATCTTTTCGGTAACTCGCAGTCAACAAATCGGTACGTTTACGAGCATACGTACCAAGGGAGTCCGTACTTAGTAGTAGTACTAAGCCTACACAAGAAAAACGAAATTAAAAAAATAGATTTATTTCTTAACATAGTTTCCTTTCAACTCGAGACATTTGACCCAGCGATGCCCCAATTTGTTTAACCCGTCTAAAAATACATTTTCTTGTGGTCTGCAAAGTAGGCCTCCTTGACGACTTCCTCATTCGACTGAAACTTTGCCTGGCGAGTGATTTTTTCAAGTTTGGAAACAAAAAGTAGTCGCACGGGGCCAAATCAGGAGAATACGGTGGATAGGACAGGAGTTCTCTCTCTCTCTCTCTATTTTTTTCTTGGTTTTGGTCCCTTGAGGTCCAATCCACCACTCTTCCTCTTCCGGACTATGCTTTCCAGGGCTTCGTCGGCGGAAAATTTGGATAATCAAGCTCGTAGCTCCCAGAAATTCCAAAAAGAAAACAAATAATTCAACAATCGATGCAATGCATAAATTGTCGGCTGTCAAACCAAGATCTGCTACTGGTGTTACGTATAACCTTCACTTTCACTACTGACAGTTCCCATGGCACGCCCATCTATTTCCCGCCATTTGAGAAATACCTCGTGTTCACCACCAAACAGAATACCATCAGCTTATAGGAATCTTCGCTCACAGCACTTAGATCCAGAAGAAAGATGCCGTCAATTTAGCGTGAATCTTTCCTTGATCCCCGAAGGTAAAAACGTTCGTACGGCACCTCTAGCCGCCACTCCGTGAAGAACTTTGTAGTCCTCTATGCACGTCCGCACTGTCCGGAGGTCAAACAAAGAGTGGAACAGGAGTTCATAGTACAATTCGACCAATTTAGCCGTGGCGATGCACGGCAGAGGTGTATAAAAAAGCACGTTTTTCTTCGCCAAATGGAACCGTTTTTCTGCAATTCTGCGTAACCGATTGCAGTTTTTGCCTTTTTAGAGAACGTTCGCCGGGTAAAGTCCACTGTTTCGACTGTTTCTTGGTCTCTGGTATGTACCAGTGAAACCAAGTTTCGTCAACAGTAATGAAATACCGCAGAAACTCTTTCGGGTACGCTTAAACAGAGTCAAACACTGCTCTGAAATGGTCACACGGTTGCGCTGTTTTCCGGAGTAATCAAACGAGGAACCTATTTTGCCGACAGCTTTCTTAAACCCAAAATTTCATGTAGGATATGAAACCCTTGGTTTTTGAGGATGCCTACTGTCTTAGCAACCTCGCAAACGTTCAATCGGGGGCCTGCAAATAAGAGATCGTTGATTTTCGTTACGTTATTCCCTGTGATAGCCATTATTTGGAGCTTTTGAGCATGGTTTATTAAGAACCTACATGCGACCACGTTGAAACTCGTTAAACCAATTATTAACGGTCGCCATCGAAGAAAAAGAGTCACCACAAAAACATACATTCACACATACATTCTTGATTTTGCTGGGCGACTTTCCTTTTAAAAAGAGGAATCACATCATCGACCGATATTGATCTTTTTTTTTAATTATTTTTCTATGCACCATCCATGTATAACAGTAAAGTTTTCTATAGTTTCTACACAAAAAGGTATAATTTATGAGCATCGTTCTTAACAACCGTTTGCGAGATATTTAGGTGTAAGCTCTTTAAAGCAAACGAAAACTACTATTAATTACAGCGTTTAGCTACTCCTTATTGTATTCTGCCTAATAATTTTTAAGTGCACTAAACGTCTTCTTGTCATCTCGTTTACTTGGGTGGTCCATACAGAGTACCACAAATAAGTTGCGAAGTTTTAAAGAAATTAAAAGTAGTGTAGGTGACGCCTTCTAGTTTACACATATAACCTAATATCCAATATAGAAAACAAGCTTTTATTTATTAAAATATTTAAAACGTACTAAAAATTATCGAGATAATTTAAATATATAAACAGGGTGTCCCAATTTTATTTATACACCAAATACTTTCGCCCCTGTACAAAGATACAAAAATAAACTTGAATTAAAAAATGTTTATTTGGATACACTCTTTTTAGTGATAGTTCTAGTTAGTATATAAGGTGTCCCAAAGACATGATTATTATTGGCAGGTAGATTTTTTTAAATGGAACACCTTATATATTTTATCAAATTTTGACTCTGTATGAAATTCTAAATCAAAAATATATAACACACTATACGTCAATTAGTGCTGGTTGTCAGCAGTATGCTGAGATACATATTAACAATTAAAAGTGGAGAAATAAAGTAATAGTTAGGTTTTAATTAGTTTTAAATAATTTTATCTCTGTCAGAGTGACAAATAATATAATAACAAGTAAATAATTACCTTTCATTGTAAGAACTACCAAAAGGTATGTCAGAAATTTAGTTTATTTTGGACACATGTTTACTGAATTGCAATTAAAAACAACATTACGTCAATTATGACGGGTTTTTAAGTTAGGTTAAGTAAGTATGTATTTAAAATAAACTAAAAGCTGACTTACGTTTTAGTAGTTTTTACAATGTAAGTTTTACGAAAATTTGTTAAAAATATGTCATTTAAAAAAACCAACATGACAATAAAAATTATGTTTTTGAGACACCTTGTATATAAACTAGTACTTTCAGGAAAAAAGTGTAATCAAATAAACTTTTTTTATCTTAAGTTTTTTTTTGTATCTTGTACAGGGGCGAAGTAATTTGCTGTATAAATAGAGTTGGAATACCCTGTGTTGTTTTTACATTGACACCTTTTTTTTCTTTATTATCAACTTTTGGATATAGGTATGTTTGGTTAAATCTTAATACTAATAATAATAATAATTGTGTACCAATAACTAGCGAACACCTTGTATTATACCTTCTTCATTTAACGTAAGACATACTTAAAAAAAAATAGTGCAAGAGAAGCAAAAAGTAGACTAATATGGAGCTGTGTGTAATTTTAAAGAATGGAAATGACAATGCAAAGTTACCCAAAAAAATATGCAACTATTTCAAGAAAGCTCTATTTTAATAGACAGCCTGTATGTCTGTATAAATCAAAAAATCATTCAAAATAACAAAAATCAAAGCCTACAATGTGCCATCCCAACTGATGACCACTCAATATTACTTTATCGATGCCCTTAACCCCCAATCATTTGTAGTGGCCTTTTATCCACTTTATCCCTTTAGGGTCCGACCACGACGCACTTGGCTACGACAAGACATTAATCCGAGTAGGCGAGGACCACCTGTTGGGCCCTATTTAAGTGATGGTCTGTAAAAGGTCTGGATATCTGTCGAATTGTCTGCGTTTGTTTCGGAACGAAAGTGCCAAGTTTTCCAAATTTTAATGCTTGTGTTTTAAAGAAATCACATTTTAATGCTTGTATTTTAGGACAACAAACAACAACACAGTTTTTTTAAATAATTTATGTTTTACCCATTTATTATTGATCTGTAATACCTTAGAAATGGAATATGGTATGGTAGCAATAATACCTGCCATCACACCTAGAGCATTATGAGCGGGCATTATGATAATGCCCGCTTATAATGCCCTAATGCGCTAATATGGAAATTTTATTGCGTATCCAATTTCATTTCTCTCACAATAAAGATCAAGTTTATACAAAAAAAATTTTTTCTTTAAACAATACTAAATTTAATTTCCAAAATAAAAATTACAATTTTGAAATGTCCCGGAAAATGTAGCTGATCCCACTATAGAATGGTCGGTGTTTTTGTGATGGTAGCATCAATAGTCATTTTGACCAACTCATCTCGTCTTAAACCTCCAAAAACACCCATTACCAATATGACTTTGTGTACCAAGTAGATATCATCGGGAGCCTTCTTAATAAATTTTAATATTTGTTCTCCTTTTTTTAGACTTCTTCGGGACGTATCCTTTCGACTTAACTTTCAAAAAGATATGAGACGATGGTATTGCGAAATGTCTATATTTTCATAGACCATCAACGTAGACCTTAGGGTGGAATACTTGGTCCAGAGAGAGTTCGTACTGTATTTTTCCGACTAAAAATAATAAAGTTTGTTAAACATATGTATTAAAATAAAATCAATAACTTACCAGCTCCTGAAAATATGCCATTAAAACGGTTTCGGTTATTTGCAGAATTGCGTCTCGCATCTTTCCAAATACCAAATATGCCATACTCCCGATCATACTGTTGCCTTGATTTAACTGGCAAAAGATTTTCGGTCGCTTTTATGGCCTTTTCTCTTATATTTTGTGGAATTTCTTTCATTTTGAGCAAATCGTTAAATAAAAAATGCCAACTGACTAACTGATAGAAACATCAAAGTCAAACTTAACACCAGTCATTATCTACTTACGTATACAGGTACAGGTGCAACTTATTTTTTATATTGCGAATAAATAATGTAATTAGTCATTGAAAAACTCTTTTTGGGTAAAACATAAAGCATTGTATGCACCACGGGCTTTACTGGACTATAAAGCCCATCGGCTTGAAATCTAGCCCTCGGGCTATTTTCGACCTTCAGGGCATTATAGTCCTAGTAACGCCCTTGATACATACACTTCAAAACTTTCGTGGGTAAATTTTGACAATGCGTGGAAGGGGGACGGTCTAAGGCAACGACAAATTGAATCTAAGCGCCTTTACACACTAAGCCGGTTTTGACGCACAGATAGATAAAAAAATTATACGAAGCCTTTGAGTTTGCCGACTTTCCCCGTTCTCTGCGTATGAAAGGTTTCATTTGACTACATACACTTTGGTAGCGTTAGTCCGTCGCCCGTCTTCCGTCTTTCGCTAATATGAAAAGCCAGTAACAAGTCAACCAATCTTACAAGGTAGTGTGAACAGAAACCTACTTAAAAGCATTAAGTTCGCACGATGTGTATACAATGTAAAAACGTCGTGTCAGCTATTTTTTAATTGGAGGTAGAGGTTAGACAAGGAATGTCTGCATGTACATTTTCTGCTAGGATGACGCATCGTACTTGCATTGCGTTTTTTAGACCGTCTCCATTCCACGCATTGGTAAAAATTGTCCATGAATGTTTGGAAATGGCACGACGAGTATACAGGGTTCTTAACTCTATTTATACACGAAATTACCTTATCCCTGTAGAAAATATAAAAATAAATTAAAATAAAAATGCTTATTCGGACACTTTATTTTTTGACAGTACTAGTTAATATGCAAGGTGTCTCAAAAACATAATTTTCATTGTTAAGTAGGTTTCTTTTAAAAAATAAAACAACCTGTATATTTAAATAAATTTTGTCCAGCCTTTTCTTTTAAATTCCACATTAAAAATGTATAACACACTATACGTCAATTATTGCTGGTGTTGAAGATATCAGCAGTATGCTGATTTACTCGTTAACGATTAAAAATGAAGATAGAAAATTTTATTTTGGTTTTAAATATTTTTAAAAATATCTTTTATTTTTTGTTTAAATAGCGTTGGGACACCCTGTATAGGCACAAAGACCTAATTTATTTTTATTATATTTAGTTTTCTTCTTTTTGTAGCTAGTTTATTCCAAACCTTATCTTTGGAAATAGTATAATAATATATTTTATGACATGAACATAAATGCTTATCTGTTAATTTTTTCTTCGCTGTTCACGTTGTTACAGGTATCGTAGCCATAGTAATTTTGCTGGTTGGTTTTGGTTTGCCTAAGTTGCATTGGTATTACTCCCCCTTCCTGAGAGAGGGGGTAATTACCCCCTCTATCCCCCCTCTTATTTACGCCAATGGAAAAGCCTGTAGCGGGAGTCCGTGCACTGTAGTATTTTACAAATCGACTTTATTCTACCTCACTTGCACTCTGTGTTCAAGAAAACACGCTTAAAGTCGATCCAATTGGTCGCCTATAAGCGAGGTCTCCGAACATGTCGAATTCTACCAAAATTTTAATAAAGTCGTACATAACCCTAAAATAAATTTAGGTGTTAGTTTGCTATGATTTGTTTATTTTTTTGGTTGTTTTTGTGTTACTAAAATGCAAAAATTATTTTATTGTTTTTTACAATGATAGACAAATGTAATTTTAGTTCTAGCCATGTGTTTACTGTTCAACCAATGTGACCTTGATTTTTGCAAAGATTCACAATTGTATAAAGCTAATTTGTTATTGAATTTTTTATTTTATATAAATTGATAACATATTTTTGCTTCACTGGTTTAAATTATTCACAGTAGGGAACTTTGGTAACTATTTATTAAAAAAAAGTTTAGGTTAATCTTCAGAGAAATGTAATTTTATAAAAGGAAGGAGTATCCGATAGGCATAATAACTGCTAATGCCAAAGTGCAAAATTGACTCTAAGAGTAAAAGAGAATAAAATTAAATAAAAATCGATTAAAAACCTTACCCCTTTTTGTTTTGTGTTAAAAACAATAATTAAAAACTCAATTGGTCAATAATAATATTCCGTAAATCTAATTCGAAATAGCTGTATATATGTGTCCTTTTTCATCTTGCACAGTTAAACAGAAAACTATTAGTACACATATAGACATTTTACGAACATTTCCGATGTTTAATCTATTGTGACACAGAGTACCAAGAAGTGCAATTATCGACTTCTCAAGTAGAAATCTACGATAGAAAGCGAGGTGTAGAATTCCACAGAGCACGGAGTCCCGCTGCTGGTTCTTGTGGAAGTGTTATGACTTTGACTAGACACAGATACAGAGACACTTGTAGGTAGATGTATCTAAGCTAAGACAAAAAATCTAGAAATAAATGTTCTAAAAATAATTGCTTCTAATATAATCATCCGTAAGGTGTCGCCAAAATCTTTCTAATAAATGCTTCTAATAAGAGAAAACCAAAATATTTCTTTTAACATTTTATAAAAAGAGATTTAATAATAATTACAGAATTTTTGAACCAGTGACATTTACATAATCCACGTTATTACTGAAGAAAATTATTTGTAAATTAAGTTATATGAAAAAAATAAGTTTGTTCGTTCTTACTTTTGAAATCTCTTGTATTTTTTATCACACGATAAACATATTACGCTTATGGGTTTCATCATAAATTGCGTTTTTACGATAAGCAATTGTAAAAAACGTTTATTAGGTACTTTTTTCTCATTGTAGCACAGTATAAATATTTACGAAAGCTTCCTAAAGGATCAGGAAATAGAATGAATGAATTCCGAATACTTCATAACATTGCTCCTGAATTGAAAGTATTTCCGACCCTTCCAACCCACAAAAGATTCGATGGCCTATAAAATCGTCGGTATCCATCGTACAACAACCCGAAAAACCTCTCACAGCATGTCGTGCCAAATCCGCTCCTCCGTTTTCGTTATCGAAAGTGACGCCGTAACAAGTTAAGCGTCTTGCTAGGCGTGCTGCCACTTTTGGGGATACGTCTTTGAGGAAGCAGCTGAAAAGACGAAATAGACCAGAAAATACCTCTTTATTTTCGTGTTTTCGGGGTTCAGTGTCAAAAAGTTGCGATAAATGGTTTATAATAGAGAGATATGGGTGGTGCTGTAACGTCATGCGGTATTAACGTAAGCACTATTATGACAGTTAAGTTATGCGCGATTCGATTTTTACCGTCGCTGGTGGTAATAACGTTACCGCATGAAGTAATTTGCGGACTGATAACGTCGCGTGCTATTTAAAATAGCGAATAGAATTGCCATGCGCACAATATTTTTCTTTGTTTATTTTTTAAGGTTATATTATTTATTTCGACGATTTCTACAAATATTTTTGTAAAAGAGCCACATAGTGAAGTTAAAGTACTAATCTTTGATAAAGTCTTGCTTTTTTATTTTTGGATAAATGTTGCAGGTGGAAAATCATACATTGCTCAATCACTGCAGGACGCATTGGTCAACACGATTCTGCAAAGAAATTCTGTGAGAATAATTTTTCATACAGTGACGCCCATACGACCTGATCTACAGGGTGTCCCAACTCTATTTATACACGAAATAACTTCGCCCCTATACAAGATACAAAAATAAACCTAAAAATAGTAAATGTTTATTTGGATAATCTTTTTGTACTGTACTAGATAATATACAAGGTGTCTCAAAAACAGATTTTTTATTGTCAAGTAGCCTTTTTTAAATGAAACACCCTGTATATTTTTTCCAATTTTGACTCTGTAATAAATTCTATATCAAAAATGTATATTATTGCTGTTTTTTGAGATATCAACAGTATGAGAATATTCTCATGAATGATTAAAAGTGAAGAAAAAAAATAATATTTTGGTTTTAAATATTTTTAAATAATTCTATTACTGTCAGAGTGACAAATAATATTGTGACGTATGGAATTTTGAATACATATATGGGTCACTTTACGTCACTGGGGCAATGTACCATATGGAACTATTTTTTGGGACCATGAGACCGGTGGACCATCAACACTAACTTTACATTTTTTAAAACCCAACTTAACTTATTTAATTAACTAAATTTAGTACGGGCATATCCCTAGGGATAGCCCGTACGGGGCGTAACTTTAACTTTAACTTTATGCTTGACTTTACTAACTAGTTCTTATCTAATAATCAAAATCCCCGTCTTAAAATTTTGTTCTCTTTAAATATTAAATTTTTCAGTATTTGTTTTGCATTTCTAGGCTACTCGCTTGTTTAATGTTTTTGTTTTATTATTATAAGAGTAACCTAGAAAATTGTTTGATTCATACTTTTTAAACCTTGACACTTCACGTATTGTTTTATGTACCAAATTTCCCAATGTTAGGTAACCCAATTATATTTAAATTTCCCAAAAATGTATATTTTTAAAATTCCCAAAATGTATACTTTTTTGTACTAGGTGTTCACATATGCCCCTTCCCTGAAAGCGTTGGACCCACGACGCTATTAGAAATGAGCCAAATTTACTTTAACCCCTTTAAAAAAATTAGCAATATTACCAAAATCGATAGTTCCATATAGCTTACAAATATTTAAAACCTAACATTATGTTACTTGTTATATAAATTATATTTATCGTAAATAATCTTAACGTTTTATTAAATTTTTTGTTTTTTTCCAATTAATTTTTTTCAAAAAAATGCACGAAAAAATGTAAAAATAGTTTTTTTTCTAAAAAATAATTCATTTAGGTTATATTTAACATTATGACTCTTTTTTTTAAATTTTAAAAAATTCTTCCGGATAAATTATCTAAAATAATTATTTAAAAAGTTCTAGAGATGTTTTTGCTGAAATAATTAGTTTAAATAAGATTTTAGCTTAATTGTTAAAAACCTTTTTAAGCTTTTCTTTAAGTAGGTACTTTAAATAAATATAGTTTTAACGGTAAGATAATTTTTAGACAAAAAATGACCTAATTATTGTTACTCATAAATTGTAATTTTTTTAATAATCTTTAAGTTTACTAGATATTTATGTACTACACAAACAGCTAAATAAACAAAAAAGTTTGTGTTATTTAAAACTGACCAGTCCTGTAACAATAAAAGTGAACTTGGCCTTGTCTCGTCAGCAAAACGTTGAACCATTAAAAAAGTAATTCAATGATTTATTTAATATACCAGTGGGAAAAAAATAGTTAACTATGTTTTACACGTACTATTAATTAGGTGATTTTTTCTATTTTATCTCTTGCTCTTTTTTAAATTTATTGGATAGTTTAAAAACAAAAAAATATCTCTTACATAAAAAGAAAATCAATTTTTTTTTATATTTATACTTAGAAATTAACCTAATATTCCACATTCTTCTTATACTAGCCTTTATAAAAAAATTGCGTCCACCTTGCCTGCCTGTCCATGTCCTTGATGGTGCGTTTCATTGGCCATTTGTCCGTAATTCTCCACGTACCATTGTCTGCCTTTCATTCCCATTTTCTTCTTCCACATCAGGTTACTGCAACTTCATGCCAATTTCCCCATATCCTGAGCTTTCTCAGGGCCGCTTAACTGTCTTGTACCCCACCATTCAAGACCATACTTCAGAGCTCTTCTCCATACTAAAGCTGCGGCTTCCAGTGCTAATGCAGCCTCATGCTGCTTCTGAACTCTGTCTTCACGACGTACCATACAACTTCGACACAAATAAATATATTTTCATATTCTTCTTTATTACCTCTGGCTAACACCATTTAGCCATATTTGAAAACTGAAGATATACCTTATCTTCCTTTTCTTGTAGCTACGCTGCTACCTCCTTGCAGCTACGCTACGCATTTTTTCCCCATCTTCGTCCTTTCACACACATTTCTTCTCCGGGGAACGGGACGCCTTTACCATATATATGGTATTTTCTTCCAAAAATAAACTGAGGGGTAGGAAGGGCGTACCATAAGCGACTTTTCCTATCGCTTCACAAAGGGCACTGGAACTGGGGCGGGCACAGCTTACCATAACCGACGTTTCACAAAGGTCACTGGGAACGGGGGCGCCTCCACCATATGAGACGTTTATAATTTTGAATGACATATATGGGTCACTTTACGTCACTGGGGCAATGTACCATATGGAACTATTTTTTGGGACCATGAGACCGGTGGACCATCAACACTAACTTTACATTTTTTAAAACCCAACTTAACTTATTTAATTAACTAAATTTAGTACGGGCATATCCCTAGGGATAGCCCGTACGGGGCGTAACTTTAACTTTAACTTTATGCTTGACTTTACTAACTAGTTCTTATCTAATAATCAAAATCCCTGTCTTAAAATTTTGTTCTCTTTAAATATTAAATTTTTCAGTATTTGTTTTGCATTTCTAGGCTACTCGCTTGTTTAATGTTTTTGTTTTATTATTATAAGAGTAACCTAGAAAATTGTTTGATTCATACTTTTTAAACCTTGACACTTCACGTATTGTTTTATGTACCAAATTTCCCAATGTTAGGTAACCCAATTATATTTAAATTTCCCAAAAATGTATATTTTTAAAATTCCCAAAATGTATACTTTTTTGTACTAGGTGTTCACAATATAATAACATGTAATTAATTACCTCCCTTTGTAAGAACTACCAACAAGTAAGTCAGCTATTTAGTTTATTTTAGATAAACCTTACTTACTTAACCTAAAAACCATAATGGACATAGATATTGCTGTTTTTTTGTATTGAAACTAAGTAAATATGTGTCTAAAATATATTAAGTTGGTGGCTTATCTTTTTAAATATTAGTTATTTATATTATTATTATATAATTTGTCACTCTGACAGTGACAGAATCATTTAAAAATAATTAGAGCTAAAATATGATTTTTTTCTTTACCTTTAATCGTTAATGAGTAAATCAGCATACTGCTGATATCTCAAAAACCAGCAATAATTGGCGTATAGTGTATTTTACATTTTTGATGTAGAATTTAAAACAGAGTCAAAATATGAAAAAATATACAGGGTTTTGCATTTAAAAACCTACTTGGTAATAAAAATTATGTTTTTATTACACCTTGTATATTAACTGGTTCTCTCAAGAAGAGCGACGAGAAAAGAGCGTATCCAAATAAACAATTATTATTTTAAGGATATTTTTGTATCGTTTACATGGGCGAAGTTATTTCGTGTATAAATAGAGTTGAGCCACCCTGTATATATACAGGGTGGCCCACCATATTCGACACGGTCTGTAGCTGGATAATCATGGGGTTTTTAAAAAAGTAAATACTGAAACATATACAGGTCGGATAAGGCCACAGTCTAAAATTATTTTACTCTATACAGGATGTCTCAAAAACGTGTGACGTATCAAAGTTATATTTTTTAAATGGAACACTCTATATTTTATGACGGTTTTAGATACTACATAAAAAAATAATTTAAGTTTGTTAATAGTACCAAGTGTCTAATTTTATTCGTTTTTGTGATGTTTGATATTTTTTCAAAATGCACGGGTGCAATTAAATTAATTTTATTTTAACAATATAAACTCCTTAAACTTTAAAATTTGTTGCAAGATTAGGAAAAGTCTGCCTTATCATACGTAGGTCATATCGATATCATAGATTATACAGGGTGATCAAAAAATAATTTCAATTTTTTAGAAAGTCAAATAGCAATATCTCTCTTATTTTAAATGGAACACCCTGTATTTTTTTACACCACACGATGACAAACCAAATGCTTTTTCAAATGGTGTATAGGTTGCCTATACCTGTCTTTTATACTTTTTAAGTAAATTCCGTTTTAACATATGTTTATTCCAAATGTCTATTTAAATGTAAGTAGGCTATGATATAGCTATGCCTATTTACTAAGCCGTTATTGCAAAATGTAAATTTGTTGAAAAAAAGCACAAAATTAAAAGATTTTGTATTATCTGCCACTATTTTTAAAATTCACAGAAAAATTCATAAGTTGCTTATAATGCTACTTCCAATAACACTTATTTCAGCTGAATGTGGTAATGATAAAACTTGTGTTTTTAAACAATCCTTATAACGCCTCTGGTCAGTTATGACGACATTCTGTGACGTATAACTCGTTTCTTCCATTATCCATAATCACTGTGTCAAATTTTTAAAGCAAGTATTAAGGTTATCAGATGGTTTCTCCTGGAATATTTTTTAGGATTAACTCTAGACTAAAGTAAACCATTTTTTTCACTTCCTGCCAGTATTATATTATCTTGTTGTTGTAGAAGAAGGGTTTTTATTTAAAATCATTGAAATTTCTTTTAAACTGACTAAAACACTAGGAATGAATAAATGGTCGTTGTTATTTTCTTAAGAAAAATATTAATGGCTGCTATGTCACAGCCAACTTTAATTTAAATAAACATTTGGACTAAAAATTTGTAAAAACAGATTTTACTAAAAAAGCACAAAAGTATAGGTATAGGCAACCAATACACCATTTGAAAGAGTATTTTATTTGTCATCATGTGACTTAAACAAATACAAGGTGTTCCATTTAAAATAAGAGAGATATGGTTATTTGATTTTCTGAAAAATTTAAATTATTTTTTGATCACCGTGTACAATATTTGATCTTGATTTGACCTACGTACAATATGACAGACTTTTTCCAATCTTGTTACACATTTTAAAGTTTAAAGTGTTAAAAGTGTTAAAGTAAAATCAATTTAATTTTACCTCTGCATTTTTCAAAAAAATCAAATATCACAAAATCGAATAAAATTAGACACTTAGTACTATAAACAAACTTGAGTTATTTTTAAGGTAGAATCTAAAACCGTCATAAAATATAGGGTGTTCCATTTAAAAAATATAACTTTGATACGTCACACTTTTTTGAGACACCCTGTATAGACTAAAATAATTTTATATCGTGGTCTTATTCGACCTGTATATGTTCCAGTATTTAATTTTTTAAACCCCCATGGTTATCCAGCTACAGACCGTGTCGAATATGGTGGGCCACCCTATTCATATTTTATTCAATATCTCGATACACCAAATAATAAAAATTAAAACACCCCATTAAAAGGCTATAATACAGACACAACAATTTTTTGCATAATACATTCCAATTTACAAAAACAAATTGCCAATATTGTAGATAATTAAAATTAAAAAAATCCAATCAACTCTCAAGCAACGCCCTCTATTACGAACTACTACTATGCACCAGCTACCCGTCTGATGAACTTTATAATTATATTAACTATTTTTTAATTAAGCACTGTGTTATTATGAATCGTTTTGTTTTAGTTATTAATCACTGCACCTGTCCGTTTGTTGTTGCTTGTTTAATTTGCTTCTTCAAAGTTAAGCGTTGTTTTGCTTCTTTTAGGTTTTTAATATTACAATTTACAGGAACGGATTATATTAGATACTTTGTTTATTATAAAAAAATTAAAAATTTAAAAAATTAAGTTGAGATCGCTAGATGCAAAACCAGACATATTTTTCAGAAGTAAAAAAGGTTCGGAAAGTTCGCCCACCCAAGCTAATTTGAAAATTGTGAGTTGTCGGCAACATATAGGGGAAAGTGGGAGGCTTCATACAGTTTTTATATTTTGCTTTGCGGAATGCCGTGTTTTAGGTATACCTCTTTTAATTTATTACACACAAACATTATATTGTAGTAGAACCTTAATATTATTCAAAATCTACAAGCGCGAGTTTCCATAAGACTTTTATAAAAAAGCAAAATGTATGAATGTACCCCATTAGTGGGGTACATTCATACGACCGAAGAGGAACATTTCACATCACTATTAATTCATTATAATTATTATATTCGACGCACAGCGCGAATATACTGTGACTCTTCAAATGTTGTATCTGGGTTCTTGTTGTTTGTTATGGTTTTATACCATACTTTATAAAAAATCACAAATATATTTTTATAACATACAAAACAAAGCGTAAGATTCAAAATTAAAAAACAGTTTTTATCCAAATCTGTTAATGCCTATTTTAACATCGCAATAGTTTCGTGATATGAACATAAGTACCGATTAGTGAACAGAGTGTCATTAGAAGGTACGTTACATGTATGGTTATCTACCAAAGACACTTATTAACATTCTTTATTTTAGTCAGTTATATTTATTAAAACTAACAATCTCAAAATGTAAAAAAAAATATTGTTTGTACATTATTAATTATATCAAATAAAAAAACTCTGGTTAACATAAAGATACCTTAACTAATATTCATAAAGGGCCAGGAGTACAATTATAGAGTATGAATGTGCCCCATATACTTGTGTATATATTTGCCCCATCACATGCTAATTAATGAAAAAATGTGAAATAGAAAAACCGCCTTCATCTATATTAATTTACACATTAAATTAGTGCCTTTGTATTATTATAATCAGGATTAAATAGCAACTAATCCAAAAAATAGTAACTGGCCATAAAATATAATATGTCCAAAGTTACGTTATGAAATTACTTACGTGAGGCAAAAACACGTTCCGTGTTGTGCACTCGATCTTACCGCACCGAAAGTTCTGAAACTTCACTAGTCTGTAAACATATATAAAAACTGTGCACACCCACTTACAGTACTATTTTACTTTGTGTCTAACTTCAGATAAACTCCATGTATGTAGGTGCCCCTTGTATGAATCCACCCCACTCTCCCCTACATGGGTATTTAAAACAGCGCGGCGCGGCGGTAATTGATTAAATCTATTATTTATACAAAGGTATGCCCAATTTTTGAATAAATCAATGTTTTCAGTAAAAAACCTATGTTTTTAAGACTCTACCAATGGCCGGAGATACCCGATATGTTAGATAACGCCGTCCACCTAAAGTGACAAGGCCACTTACCAACTTAAATATTTTTTACCATTAAATAACACTTTTTTTAAGGTAATTGAACAATATAACTTTTTATTTATTTAATGTTATTATAAGTTCTTTGTATTTATTTATATTATATATAATTAAAATAAATAATAGTTAAAAAAACTAAAAACGCTTTTATATGCAACCGAACTAAAAATTAGAAAATAATTTTTCATTACAAAGAGTTTGTATTACAGTAATAAAAGGTCAAACAATGAATCATAATTATATACCTCAACATAGAATTATAATAAAATTTAAGATAATAATGAATAATTTACTTCAGAATAAAAGCGTGGGGTGCTTAATATATTAAATGTTATAATTATTTCATTTGTAAATATCTATGAGGGAAAAGTTATGAAAAAATAGTAAAATGCACCCTACGCTTTTTACTCTGAAGTGAATTATTCTGTTATTATCTTAAATTTTATTATAATTCTATTTTGAGGTAGATAATTATGAATCATTGTTTGACTTTTTATTACTGTAATACGAACTCTTTGTAATGAAAAATTATTTTCTAATTTTTAGTTCTGTTGCATATAAAAGCGTGTTTTTTAGTTTTTTTAAACTATTATTTATTTTTCATTTTTTAGTTCGATATATCAATTAGTTTTCTGCGGACATGTGATATTGAAATGTTTCACGAACTATTTCGTAATCTAATCATTTCATTTAAAGCTTCACTGTTGCATGGGGTTTCAGAACGCAACTACTCCGAACAAGTTTCTGTCAGCCTTATGCTGAGAGTACGTCCGAAACTGCACGCATGCGCAGATCGCGCACTAGCTCTTTCTCTGTTACTCTCCTATAGAAAATATATAGAGGAATTTATTTATCCTGGCTATCCTAATCAGGATAACGGGATACTGTTTGCAGATTATTGCATTGTCATGGGTCCTTGGTACGTGTGCAAAGTTTCAAAGAAATCGAATAGCTGGAAGTTGGTGAAAATTAAGCTTAAAGATTCCGTTACATACATACATACAACCCAAGCTAATAAAAGCGTGTTAAAAAGAAGAGTCCAGGACTTCGCAAGGAGCGAATAGATTGAAGAGTTGCGATACTTTTTACCAACGTAGTATGAGTAATGATAAAATATCTTTTTATAAAAAGTATTTTCCTAAAGAAGAAAACAATTATAGCTTCTAAAATCTTAAGGAGTTAGATTGGATTTTCTTTTGTGCGCCGCGCCGTCCCTGTGCGAAGTCCTCGATATTGCCCTTATAAATTTATGTCGGTAAACTTAATAAACTAAATCAGATATTGAACCAAGCACAGGCTTATATTAAATTAAGTTACTACAGCAATTTTGTTGAAGAAATTGCTCTATACATTTTAGGATTTTAAAAGAAGTTTAAATTACATACTAATTTTAATTGGCGTTTACATAGAAAATTGACTCGGGAGGTGAAAATTACCCTATTTCCATAATGGCACCTTAAAACATTATAAGAAACTGGACAAATCAATATTTTTATACCATTTTATTTTTTAACAAAAATACTTTTTCTACTACTGTATAAATAAGAAAACTTTGTGGTCCTAGCAACGCGAATGATAACGAAAGAGAACCTTCGTGTTACCTGGTTGCTAAGCGTTGATAGCTACGAAAGTAATATTTTCAGCGCCTGGACAAAAAAGTAAGAGTAAAAAAAAGAAAATATGGTTGTGGGAAATATTAGGATTTATTTATAAAAAGTAACTAATTTATGACAAATATATTTTAAAAACTAGGTTAGGTATTGACATTAAAAGTAATTGTGCAATTTGAGCAATTAGCAAAAGAAATTGAAGGAATAATACTTAAATTAACAGTTTTTAAATTTGTTGTTGGGGTATCGTTATCACCTTTAACTACGTTAATATTCATATTTTTCACTGTTACTTCATTAGAGGAAATATTGGTAGGAATTTCGTGTAAAATCTTCTTTGAAATTTCCACCTTATTACTATAGGATTCAGCAATATATCCCTCCGCAACAGAAGAAGACTTCCAACCTCCATGCCTTTTAAGTCCAAAATATCGACATCCGAAGCATTGGCAAGGAACGTAGTTGAAGTTCTTCTAAAAGAATGGCCAGTGTATCTACTGATGTCTTCAAGCTTCAAAAACTTCGCAATTTCTTTAGGTACATTTGAAATAGTGTGCTTTCCAATTACTTGATTAACACATTTACCTCTTTCATAACGATACGATAAGCGCTCATCTAGAGCATTCCTTGGTCTCAGCTTAATATATTCCTGTATAAATCTGACATAAGGAACTGAGCCTTCATCGTTGGTTACTACAAAGTTTCTTTTAACTTTATTTTTAGACTCCACTATTTTTACCATAGCCACGTCATTTCTTATTTCTACATCACTTAGCTTCATTCTGTATATTTCGTCTGTCCGGCGTGCCCCAGCCACTCCCATAATGGCTATTACTTTCATTGCTAAGTAACTTTAATCAGGCGCGTTAAGTAAAAACTTTATGATTTCTTCTTTTTAAATTTTTTTGACTTTTTTGCCTCATAACCATCGTTTTTCCTTTTAATAAAAACAACTAGTTTCTTGAACTCCAAAATATATTGATTTTTGTTTACGGAAATTGTTAACTTGAGCATGGAATATACAGACCAGAGGGTTGGTGGTGATAAAGACTCGGATTTTTCTTGAAAATACGCCAACATCACATTCTCGTCAATGCACCCCACATTTTTTGTAGCAAGCCATTCAGAAAACGATTTATATGTTTGATGGTACCTCTCTTTAGATTTGTCTGGCAGAAGTGAGGCACACGCAAGGTCAGCTGCCTTTTGGATGCCATTTTCATATTCATTTAACATTTTAAAATGGGAATGGATTTATACTAAATTAACAATAATTCAATATCTGACAAGTGCTGATGACAGACAATGTCAACAATAAATGTGTTGCTATGGATTAATTTTTAACAGGTAAAATTTCAAAATCTCTGATATTTCTATTAAAACATGATGTGAATGATTATTAAATTATGCGATACATAGAACAGTGGCAGAAAAAATATAATACATTACACGATGCGAAAGGCCTTTCAAGTGTTCGGAGGTTTTAAATAGCCTCGGCTTCGCCTCGGCCATTTAAAAACCACCTCACACCAAAAGTAAACTTTCGCATCTTGTAATGTAAATAACTATTGTGTAAGGATGCGAAATTTTGGGTTATGACTATTGGTAGCTCCCCTACCACCAAGAGGGATTTTCGGAATTTACTACAGCACGGCAGATTAATATACCGGAGGATACCCTATACTCGGCTAAGAACCTTCACCAAATATAAGCCCCGTATACAGGGCCGATCTTAAAAAATAAAAATATATTCATCAGAAACTTTTGGGCGCGCCAGATTAAGATAATAAAAAAATAAAGAGGGGGAGTACTTCTTATATCCTCACAATAAAATATGTATTTTTATTTGCATAAGCGACAAAGAATATATATAAAAAGTCGAAATAGACAGTGTGGTACTTTTTTGCTCAACATATTGTCTGTGGATCCCACTCACAAGAAAGCTGTTTTAAGTGTTTCTGGCCGATTTTGATAAAACTGCAATATGTTGTAGTAAATCGAACACGTATTTTTTATCGGTCATTAAACACTTTAAAGTAACCTTAACTGGCATAAACACATCGTATCTATAGCCACGGCAGCTTCAAAAAGCTTGGATTTCTCTTTCGAGCCAAAAGTATTTTTCCCCTTCCAATTTATACACTTTATATGTGTCCCAAATCCGACCTCCCTTGGAATATTGATCTCATATCTGGGGCATGGCGGCCACCACAACCCTAAGCATTCTTGATTCCATTCAAAGAAGAGCTTCGTCTCATTAATAGTCTTTCACTTACAGAAAGGCTTCCTTCTCTTGCCCATCGTCGGGCTGTGGGGGATTTATCGCTTTTTTATAGGTACTTCCACGGCTTTTGCTCTGAAAAATTGTTCAGTATAGTTTCACGGTTCCCAACAGAGAAACTCGTGGTTGCTCGCTTATGCATCCCTATACGGTCCAACTGGACAAGCCCCGAACTTTCCACTTTGTTCGTTCTTTTATCCCTAGAGTTTCTAGAATGTGGAACCCGCTGCCCGTGGAGGTCTTTCCTTCCCCCAATCTTTATATATATAAGTCCCGTGTCAACAAACTCCCTCTTACCTCGCGCTTAAGACACCCACGGTACGTTAGTATTTAGGCTTTTAGCCTTCGCGGTTTGTCCAAAAATACAAAAAAGAAGTGAAATACAACTCTAGAATTCACCCTTAAAATTGTTTTTTCATCAATTTGAATCAAATTACCTACTTACAAACTTTACGGGCAATTCTACAACAGAAAATAAGAAAGAACTTCGTATAAACATATGTCCTAAACGTCTTAGTTTTTGAACTACGTTTTGTTAAATATTTAAAAGAAAAAACTTTTTTTTAACACCCCGTAGTTCAAAAACTAAGACGTTTAGGACATATGTTTATATAAAGTTTTTTCTTATTTTTTGTTGTAGAATCGTTTGGGTAAGTTTTTCGGTTGAGTTACTGAACACCCTGTATGTATGTAGGTAATTTGATTGATATTGATGAAAACTTTGATGTCTATTGGTGCCTAAACGTTGAGGTTTATCGACTTTAATTAAGAGTACCTTGTTTTTAAGTTTTTGATTGTCTATTAAATGGCGCTCCCAGCTTTCAAATATGAAAACAAATTGAGATAACTTGACGAAATCAAAACCATAATTTTATTTATTGAAAGCACTATTCATTTTTTAAAGATATTTGAAAAAATATATAGTGGTGGACTTCAGGGGTACATTTCACCCCTTAAAAGTGTTTAAAGCTGATTAATATTGGCTTTTATTTTTTGATGTTTCACAACATATTGCAGTTTCATCAAAATCGGCGCGGTATACCTGGGATAGTTTTATAACATAGTTATCTATAGGCGAAAATCCTTTAAAGATCATTTTGGAAACAATTTGATACATAAACTCAACATTAAAAAAATGGTATACCGAAAAAAGTTGACAACACTGTATATTAACTTCCATTTAAAAGTAAAAGCTAAAACTTTTTATTAAACTATAATTTAGGTCAGTACTTACTGATAACTGCCCTTTACCATTATCAGTCTAGCGATATTTTCATGACGTTGCAAGGAAAATATAATTTATTGTTCGTAATTATTGGTTGCTATCTTATTTGCCATTAATTTTAATTTGTAATTTTCTGCGTTAAAAATTACCACATAATTTATTTTTATAAATATCACTAATTGGAAAAAATAATAAAAAAATCCACCCTGGTTTTAAGCGAATGAATAAATAATATATCGTTAAAGCTTCTTCACACCTAAAGCAAATTATATTCTTAGATTCTGACGTCAACTTTACTTAAATTCTAAAATTTAAGTAAAAGTTTATAGGGCTTGGGCCAGCAATAACACATACTTTATGATAATACATTATCTATTATTGATCTGTAATACCTTAGAAACGGAATATGTTATGGTAGCAATAATTTTATTGCTTATTCAATTTTATTTCTCTCACAATAAAGATCAAGTTTATACAAAAATAATTTTTCTTTAAACAATACTAAAAATTAAACTTTATTTCCAAAATAAAAATTACAATTTTGAAATGTCCCGGAAAATGTAGCCGATCCCACTATAGAATGGTCGGTGTTTTTTGTGATGGTAGCAGCGGTGATAGCACTAACGCTATTTTGTATAGAAGAACAGTCCATTAAAGAATTTTCAATAGTCGATACGGAATTAACCTCGGAATTAACTGAATTGGCAATCGTTTTGGCTACTTTGTTTTTGGATGAAATACTTTCTTCTGTATATCCTTCAGCTACTGAAGAGCTTTTCCATTTCCCATGTTGTTTTAGCGTTTCAAACGAAGCACCTGTCTCAACAAGTTGACAATGTTCGACGCAAGCAGTGGCCGGTGTAAGCTTCTGCATTTTCCAATTTTAAAAATTTTGCGATCAATGTTGGGACGCTTCCTATGGTATTTTTTCCAATGGGTTGTACGGTACATCGACCCTTTCTATAGGTAAGAAAGAATCTTTTGCTCCTTTATTCCGGCTGGTCTTAATGTTGTGTACTTTTTTATTAAATTTAAGGCGCCTAAATCTTCTTCAATGATAGTAAAACTTTTTGAAGTTGAAGTTTTAGTTTCTGGTACCTTTATAACCAAGACTGTTCCTCTATCTTCAATGTGATCAATAGTCATTTTGACCAACTCATCTCGTCTTAAACCTCCAAAAACACCCATTACCAATATGACTTTATGTACCAAGTAGATATCATCAGGAGCCTTCTTAATAAATTTTAATATTTGTTCTCCTTCCAAAACTTTAGACTTCTTCGGGACATATCCTTTCGACTTAACTTTTAAAAAGATATGAGACGATGGTATTGCGAAATGTCTATATTTTCAAAGTCAAACTTAACACCAGTCATTATCTACTTACGTATACAGGTTCAGGTGCAACTTATTTTTTATATTGCGAATAAATAATGTAATTAGTCATTGAAAAACTCTGTTTTGGGTAAAACATAAAGCATTGTATGCACCACGGGCTTTACTGGACTATAATGCCCATCAGGTCGAAATCTAGCCCTCGAGCCAGAGGGCCTTGGGCTATTTCGACCTTCAGGGCATTATAATCCTAGTAACGCCCTTGATACATAAATAGCTAGTAGGAACGGGGGTTTACGAAAATATTGATACGGCATCAAGCGGCGCTTTAACGCAGCTTGTCAATTTTGACAGGTTTTTGGTGTCGGACTGGGCCAACGCGTCACTTTTTTTCGGACAAGTGTACCCCAATGTTTAACATGCAATGTTTAAACATTATGCCAAAAATCGTAAGGGTTACAGTCATAGGGGTAGCGAGGATTTTGTTTAGGGAGGGGCAGACACAGGAAAACTGATAATACAGGGTAATTTAAAAATCGATCACGTAACTTAAGGGGGTATTCTACTTGACAAAATAAGGGTAGAGATTCATATATTTTTTTTTAAAAGTCATTCGTTTTCGAGTTGCAAGCCGTCAATTTTTATTATGTTTTTTTTTGCCATATTGCATTTATTTTTTAACCAATACAGTTGATATTTGGCACACAAATCTAGCTTTGCAGATTCTAAAATTTTTAGACAAAAGTACTTTTTAAATACCGCCAGAGGGCACTTTACCTAAAACTTAAAATTTATTTACATCATAACTTTTTATTTTGACAGATATCGCAAAGCTGGGGACGCCATTTTATAAACAATCCAAAACTTAAAAATAAAGTACTCTTTAGTAAATTCGCTAAACCTCACCGTTTAGGCACCGATAGACATCAAAATTTTCATCCATTTCAATCAAATTACGTACAAACTTACAGTGTGTCCAGTAACTCATCCGACAAACTTAACCAAACTATTCTACAACAAAATAAGAAAAAACTTTATATAAACATAGGTCCCAAAGGTCTTGGTTAAAAATAAAAAAAAATATTTTTTTAAATATTTTGACAACCTAGTTCAAAAACTAAGACGTTAAGGACATATGTTTATATAAAGTTTTTCTTACTTTCTATTGTAGAATCGCCCCGTAAAGTTTGTCGGTTGAGTTACTGGATACCCTGTATGTATGTAGGTAATTTGATTGAAATTGATGAAAACTTTGATGTCTATTGGTGCCTAAACGGTGAGGTTTATCGACTTTAATAAAGAGTATCTTATTTTCTAGGTTTTTAATTGTCTATATATTTATAATTTTGTCTTAAAATTTTAGAATCTGCAAAGCCCGATTTGTGTGCCAAATATCAACTGGATTGGTTAAAAAATAAATGCAATATGGCGAAAAAACCATAATAAAAATTGAACTTTGACGGCTTGTAACTCGAAAACGAATGACATGTTAAAAAAATTATATAAAGCTCGTCCCCTATTTTGTCAAGTAGAATCACTTCCTTAAGTTTCGTGATCGATTTTTGAATCACCCTGTATACCGGGTGTTTCTTAAAAGTGGTTCCCCGTTTTATTTTTTACCTTGTAAGATAGAAAAATAAAATTTAGTATATCAATGTGTGACACATATGTGCATTGGTAGTATATATTTACTCATTTTTCATCACGTCCAGTTTACCCGAAAATAACTACAATTTTACTCTACTTTTTTGCAGACCAGTGTTATTTTATACCGGGTGTCAATTTGAAAACTTCCCACCCTTAATATCTTTCTTGGAGTTAAAAATATGACAAATCGGAAAGACCCGTCAATTTTATTTGTAAGGGGACACTTAAAATGAATATTTTTAGCCTTCTTGTTTCAACCCCCTAGGAGGGTAGATGTCACCCTTAGAATATTAAATGGGAATGGGGGTCAAGTGATACATCATTTTAAAGCTTCTGATGAGTACTTTATAACCCTAGAATATGAAGTCAATATCTTCACCTATTACAAAATGGCGGTACTTTAAAAATTACCTAAATACCTGATTTGGATGGCCATATTTCCGAAACTAATAAAGTTAGATGTACCTAATGTGGTGTTTTCTTAAAGCTCTTTTAAAGGTCTTTTTAATGGTAAAATAATATACAGGGTTCTTAAATAAAAAAATATGTACTTTTTCTTCTTCCCTGTATATTACTACCAGTATCACCATTAAAAAGACCTTTAAAAGAGCTTTAAGAAAACACCACATTAAGTACATCTAACTTTATTAGTTTCGGAAATATGGCCATCCAAATCAGGTATTTAGGTAATTTTTAAAGTACCGCCATTTTGTAATAGGTGAAGATATTGACTTCATATTCTAGGGTTATAAAGTACTCGTCAGGAGCTTTAAAATGATGTATCACTTGACCCCCATTCCCATTTAATATTCTAAGGGTGACATCTACCCTCCTAGGGGTTGAAACAAGAAGGCTAAAAATATTCATTTTAAGTGTCCCCCTTACAAATAAAATTGACGGGTCTTTCCGATTTGTCATATTTTTAACTCCCAGAAAGATATTAAGGGTGGGAAGTTTTCAAATTGACACCCGGTATAATATGAACTTAACATTATGTAGCCAAACCAACCAATGCCGAACTAAACAGTTATACCATCTAAGCTAACAAATTATACTAAATGTTTCCAAAATTTGCTCTATTCTCGGCTCTATGTTTCTTAGGTGATCTAGGGATATGCAATAAACAGTATTGTATTTCTTTTATTTAAAACTAAGAAAGATACAAGAAAAAAATTAACACAAAAGCTTTATTTTTATAGGCTAATAAAAAAAAATATATGAAAAATACACGAAAGTCACTGGCATATATTTTTTTGTTAGAAATAGTTAAATGACACTCTACTTAATATTTTTAATCAAGTTAGGGCTAACAGCTTAATTAGCCTTTTAATACTACAACACTATAAAATTTTAATAAAATCAGGCCTATTTAAAATATTAATTAAAATACGAGTTTTTAAAAAAAGTTTAAACCCTGTATCTTGGAAACGATGAATTCTGGAACTTTTTTGCATAAAATAAGCTCAAATGCCTTCAAATTTTTTTCGCAATTAGGAAATAGCCCGTATACTTTTAATGTATTTATCGTTGCAAAACCCTAATTTACGTATAAATTTAACATCTCCAAAAAAATTATTAATTTTGTTCATGGCTAGGGGGCAACTGCCCCCTCCCTGCTGGTACCTGGCTACGCCTATGGTTACAGTCAAAAAAACCCGCCTAGCCCCATAACCGAAATACTTTGTTTCTTCTTCACATCAACGACCTTCTTTCTTCCACAACCAATCCCATTCATAGTTATGCTGGCGATAGTACCCTTCACTCCATTTTTCAGGTTCCCAAACCAATCTCTCAACCCGACTTGGAAAGCAAACGCAGGGCAATGCAGATATCTCTTTCACAGGATCTCAATTTGATATTGGATTGGGGCGCCAAAAATCTCGTTCAATTTAATGCAGCCAAAACACATTCATGTTCCTTGTCGCGAAAAAATCATTAAACACTCATCCTTTGCTTATGAGTGGCCAGGTTTTGCAGAGCGGGGACACATTTAACCTTGTGGGCGTCACATTTGAGAATAACCTTAACTGGCATAAACACATTGTATCTATAGCCACCGCGGCTTCAAAAAGATTGGATTTCTTTTCCGAGCCAAAAAGTATTTTTCTCCTTCCAATTTATACACTTTGTATGTGTCCCAAATTCGACCCTATCTGGAATATTGTTCTTATGTCTGGGGAATGGCATCCCCTACAACCCTCAGCATTCTTGATGCCATTCAAAGAAGGGCTGGTCGTCTTATTAATGATCCTTTACTTACTCAAAGACTTCCTTCTCTTGCCCATCGTCGAGCTGTGGGAGATCTATTGCTCTTCTATAGATACTTTTACGGCTTCTGCTTTGACGAATTATCCAGTGTAGTCCCTCCTCTTGCAGTTCCCAACAGAGAAACTCATGGTGCCGCGCTTATGCATCGCTATACAGTTCAATTGGACAGGCCCCGAACTTCCCATTTCGTTCGTTCTTTTATCCCTAGAGTTTCTAGACTGTGGAACCTGCTGCCCACGGAGGTCTTTCCTTCCCCCAAATCTTCAAGTTTTTAAGTCCCGTGTTAACAAACTTCCTCGTACCCTGCTTAAGACACCCACGGTACGTTAGTATTTAGGCTTTCAGCCTTCGTGGATTGTCCAAAGATATAAAAAAAAACGTGTTTGACGACTGTAACCCTTACCATTTTTGGCACAATGTTTAAAAATTGCATAAATACCATTGTCGTAAACTTGTCCGACAAAAAAGTGACGCGTTTGCCCAGTCCGACACCCGAAAACATTTGACATTGACAGGCTGGGTTAAAACGCCACTTCCATACATAGCTGTATGAATATTCGTGAATGACTCTTCAATGCAACCTCCCTAAAAAGGTTTTAGAAGTGTTTTAATCGTTAAGTTCATTTTATTACTGACCTAGACAATATATTTTACTCATACTTTAGCTTATTTGTATAAATAATTATAAGAAAACCATATTAAAAATGTATTGTTTTTGTTTTACCTTTCCTTGCTTCCGAAACTCAAAACAAATATGTTTTCAATTTTCTTTGAAACAATAAATTTTTCAGTTTCAGAAACTTTTCTCTTATTTATCTCTATACATGTATAAATCAATACGATCGAAAAGTAATTTAGAAAACAACATTTTCAACTGACGCAAATAAAACTTTTAGTTTAAACTGCAAACAAAATCGACCAAATCTTATTTGAAAACTTTCTTTTACCGGCTGATTTTCTCATTTCTTTTATCTCAACCGGACAGTGGTGTGGAAAAATAGTGGACATTTATTTTTAAGAATAATCTTTTTGTATGTTATTATTTATTTTCTACGACCTCTCTCAAGGGACTGACGCAATCGCCTTACGGCTCTTGCTGTCAAACGTCCCATTCGTGAAAGTGTCACTTGATCTTTGAACAAACCAGGAAGGCTAAAAGCCTAAATACTAGCCTAAATACTAACGTACCGTGGGTGTCTTAAGCGAGGGTAAGAGGGAGTTTGTTGACACGGGATTTAAATACTTGAAGATTTGGGGGGAGGGGGAGGAAAGACCTTTGCGGGCAGCAGGTTCCACATTCTAGAAACTCTAGGGATAAAAGAACGAATAAAGTGGGAAGGTCGGGGCCTGTTAAGTTGGACCGTATAGGAATCAAGAATTCTTAGGGGTGTGGGGGACGCCATGTCCCAGAGATGAAAACAATATTCCAGGGAGATCGGATTAGGGACACATATAACGTGTATAAATTAGAAAGGGGAAAAATACTTTTTGGCTGGAAAGAAAAATCCAAACTTTTTGAAGCCGCCGTGGCTATAGATAATTAAGGTTACTTTCAAATGTAATTGTGGCGAGCATGGTTTAGGGGCTAACGTACCAGCCTCTCACCGCAGCGATCCGGGTTCGAATCTCGGTTCCCTCCACGGATTTTTAATAGCTCGTCACCCTACAGATGGTAATGACAAAGCCTCTGTGTAGTATTCTGCCAATCCTAGGTAGTAGTTATTTAAAAAAAATTACGTCCGTGGTGGCACTACCGCGTTGTCTAAAAGGTGCTGTAAAATGCAAAACTGTATGTTTCAGTGCTTGGATAACGTTGACGGAACAGTGTAAAAAATGGGTTAAACATCCAATAACCCGGCACTCACAGTACTTTGGTATTTAGGCATAAGCCTACGTGAGATGTCACAAAGATAAAAAAAAACGTCCACAAGATTGAAGGTATCTTTGCTCTGTAAAACCTAGCCGCTTATAAGTAGAGGATGAGTATTTGGTGATTCTTTTCGCGAGAAGCAACATGATTGTGTTTTGGATGCATTAAAATGAACGAAATTTTTGGCGCCCCAATCCAATATTAAATTAAGATCCTGCGAAAGAGATATCTGCCCTGCGTTTGTTTTCCAAATCAGGTTTAGTGATGGGTTTAGGAACCTAAAAACTGGAGTGAAGGGTACTACCGTCGGCGAAACTATGAATGGAATAAGTCGTGGACGAGAGAAGGTCGTTGATGTGAAAAAGAAACAATGTTGGTGCCAGAACTGAGCCCTGAGGCACTCCAGCATTCTAAAACCGTGAAAAAATGTTGTTTTCTTAATCGTAAGCACACTTAAGTGACAACGCTTTTTTTAACTTTCAATAAGTGTTTTGTTCCAATTTTACTTAAACTAAAAGATCATGTTACCATAACTTCTGCTATTACTTCTTTAATTTGAAAATTATTAGTTTGCGGATAAATTCAATATAAATTATTGAATATTAATAATAATTTTAAATTTGCATGACTCAGAAATAATAAAATTTATGTAGAAGTAGAAAAATACAGTATGCAACACATGCATAAAGTGTCTTTTCTTGTTTATAGGGTTACCTAGAAATAAACCTGTGAAGTAGTTTTTTTGTTCTGTAAAAACTGTTTATAAATCCTTTAAAATTTTAATTCAAATCAATGCAACGTTGCCAAAAATTACATTGTTTAATTACAAAGTTAGCGCAGATTGTATACCAATATGGTTCACCGCGATGCCAAAGGACTCGGTGTAATAAGTGCCTTCCGTCGATAACATACATTGTATTGCCAAAATTTATGTTTTCACAATGTTGCTCAAATGCCTTATACATGGAAGATTTAACGCATTTACGCATGCCTTCGTCGTTGAAAAGCGATAATGGAAATGGAGCAAGTTCGTACGAAAGAAAGTTTTTAAGCTCCTCTTCAGATTCTTTTGCAATGCACATTCTTTGTAAAATTATTAATGGATTTATCGGAACAATATCACCTTCTATCAGAATGATATGTGAATTCATAATACCAAGTGATTTTATTCTGTCACTCCGTTTAAATTTTACTGTATACAAATTGCTACCAATGATGTTAGAGATACCAGTACAACCAATTTCATGAGCCATATGACAGTTTATCTTTTCATCTCCGACAACGCCAGTGCTTATTGACATAATATCCTTTACTTCTGGAAAAGGTGGATGGTTGCACAGCCAATTCATCAGTTTTTTACATCATCATTGTCGCGACTGACCCGCGAACTTCTCATTTCGACGTGCTGCTCAGACCCAGAAAAAGCAACATTGCAAAAGTTTTCAACTTCATCGCAAATATTGTGCAAGAATACCATTCCTAAAGTCCATTTGGAAGGCACGCTGTCGTTGACTCCTCGTCCATGAGTAAGGCCGCCAAAGCATTTCATTGTCCTCATTAATGATTGCTCAATTGTCATATCTGACCATGTGCCACACCAAAATTTGTCAGAACGTCTAATTGTAAAATATCCTTTAGTTGTAAAAGTTCGTATTCTTCAACTGTCATTCGATTTTTTAAATCCGACATGCAGAGGCGCACTTAGAGCCTTGCCGCCCGTAGGCTATTTTATTTTCGCCGCCCCCAGCCTTGCCGCCCATTTCCTCATCTTTTTCCGTCTGAAGAAGTTTAGAAGAGCAAAAAAAAAAAAAAAAAAGGTCCTCACTTCCATTTTTTTCAATTTTTTCAACCAAATCCAACCAAAATTATTCATCATGAAAAAATTTAGAAGAGCCAAAAAAAAAAAAGGTCCTCACTTCCATTTATTTGCCGCCCCCCAAAATCCGCCGCCCTAGGCTTCAGCCTACTCAACCTAATGGCAAAGGCGCCACTGCCGACATGTCTTGCAAATATAAATGGCAAGATTTAGCATATAAGAAGTGACCACTGGCATGAAAAAAAGGTATCATTTTCTGAATAGTGTCAAGATGTAAATTCCAGTTGCCCATTCTTTCTGCTTCAATAAAGTGTTTAACCAGTCAAAAAAAAACTGATCCAACTTGAACAACTGAGAATTTCACTTTCTTTTAACATTTTACTACAAATATATTTATAAGCAATCGTGCCACCTCGATGCTTTCAACAAGAAACAAATATGAACAATGCCCTTAATTGTTAATCCATAATTCTGCAGTGCGAGCAGAGACGGTGCAAGCCGGGGCTTGTTTAGGAGTGTTTATGAATGCAAAAGAAAAATACTAATTGAGCAGGGTATATACTTTTTTCAGTTCCTCCGACAGATCTTTTGTTTAAGGTCAAGAGAGTCAGAAAAAAACGTGGGGTGTGGATAAATATAGTTTTTTGCTTGTACACCAAAAACTATTGATTTTGCAAAAACAATGTAAATACATAAATTGTAGGAAATTTTCTCTAGTTTAATTTTGTATATTAATGTTTTTCTCGAAAAATGTGTCGGAAATGAGATATTGTAAAGAAACTGTTATTAGGCGCCATTTTTCCAATATGGCGGCGCGAGCGGCGCAGATACGAGGTGGCAAAGTTAAAATTCGAAAAGAGCAGGCCAAAATCTATAACAATGCCGATTTTCAAAACTCCCGGAAAACTTTCCAGGTAAACCCTTTTTATTTGACCAAATGACTGGGCTATTACTAGTTTTTAACATATTTGTCTTAAGGCAGTGAATAAAAAAAATATTTTAAATTTTGCTCCCTCTTGCCGAGTAATTAAGTTTTAATGCGTAATGTAAAATAACTTAAAAAGTGGCTAAATAAGATGCTGAAAATGTCCTCCTTCAGCTTCGTTGCATGCTCTTAGTCTTCGTCCTAAAGATTTGCGTACTTTTGCGCAAATAGTGCGATTTTGTCTTATTGTTTCACATGCCCCCTCTATCCTTTGTAACAATTTCTGCCTCGTATTCAGTACTCTTTGTAAACAATTTCTTTAACATGTCCCCAGAGATAAAAATTTAAGGGATTGATGTCTGGTGACCTCGGTGGCCATGCGACTGGTCCTCCACGACCAATCCAGCGAGGACCATACGCTTCATTTAAAAATCTTCTTACTTCAGCCGCAAAATGTGGTGGTGCTCCGTCATGAAACCATAATCTGTTATTGTTTCTTAGATAAAAATAGATTAAAATATTACTATAAAATTTATTATAGTCCAAGAGCCCGTGAGCGGCAGACCTCCATTATTTCGTAAAGGCTAAAAGTTTGTCAGTTCATGCATCTAACATAGGTAGAGGCGATGATAAACTATGAAGTTTGACTCATAGTGGCTTTGGCAGGTAACAGTAGAGATTAATGAATTAAAGTTTAGCTTTCGTAATTTTGTAAAAGCTGAATTTTAGATATGTTGGGTTAGAAGATATTTGCTTAGTCGCCGGACAGTTTTGACAATTCTATGTTTAACATTTTGGGGTGATCCAATAGTCCGAGAAAGTCCAATAATTCGGTTATTTAAGGAGAAATGACTTAATGTCTTAAATAAGGGTTGTCGGGTTTCCAAATAGGCATCTTCCCGGTGCCGGTGGGGCAGTGAACAGAGCTTTGATATTCGAAACCAGAAGTCGCCGGTCCGATTCCCAGCGGGGGAGACATATTTAGGTAGTAGCTATTTAAAAATAACGTCCGTGGTGGCACTACCGCGTTGTCTAAAAGGTGCTGTGAAATGCAAAATTGCATGTTTCAGTGCTTGGACTACGTTGACGGAACAGGGGAAACGATGGGTTAAATATCCAATAACCCGACATCCAGGGTTCTCTGGTATTTAGGCATAATCCTTCGTGGAATGTCAAAAAGATAAAAAAAATATTTTGATGCACAGTGTCCGAAAAAAATATTGCTGTTGGGCTGTTTTTTCTTTTTAATGTTTTTTGTAAACTCTGTATTCATAAAAATATTTTAAGGACTATCTATTTGGAAGCTTCACAACTCTTATACAAGACTTTTGTCATATCTTGTTAAATAACCAGAAAAATGTGACTTTCTCGGAGTATTGGGTCACCCCAAAATATGTATCTGCCAACGGGTTGGAACTTTTAAAACTGTCTGAAAACTGAGGAAATGACTTCTAATAGTTACCCAAGTAACATATATAAAATTAAGCTTTTACAAAATTACTAAAATTTAAGGATAAATCTCACCCTTGTCGGAAAGAATAATTATTATTAATAACTCATGATATTTATACAGTGTCATAAAAAAACAAAACTTCTTGTCGTATCTTGTTTCTAAAAAGATAATAACCATTAAATAACTCATTTGAAAACTACATAATAAACCAAATAAACTGACGTTTTACCTTATGTCGTACGATAACTTGCTAAAAATAAAAAGTTAAAAGGCGTGTAAATTTGAACACTTGCACGAAAAAAAAATTGGAGGTGTTAAAAATCCAGTCACTAACGGAAAATAGAATCGTTGCTCTTGATATATCCAAAGCTTTTGACCAGGTCTGGCATGCCGCACTTCTTAATAAACTTCCCTCCTATGGTCTTTCCACTAAACTCTGTACTTGGCTCCCTAGTTATCTATCTGATCGATATATATCAGTTATTGTGGACGGCCATTCTTCAAGCTTTCACCAAGTAAATGCTGGAGTCCCTCAGGGCTCAGTTCTGGCACCACATCAACGACCTTCTCTCGTCCACAACTAATTCCATTCATAGTTTCGCCGACGATAGTACCCTCCACTCCAGTTTTCAGGTTCCTAAACCCATCACTAAACCTGATTTGGAAAACAAACGCAGAGCGATGCGGATATCTCTTTCGCAGGATCTTAATTTAATATTGGATTGGGGAGACAAAAATCTCGTCAATTTTAATGCATCCAAAACACAATCATGTTCCTTCTCGGGAAAAGAGTCATCAAATACGGATCCTCTACTTATGAGCGGCCAAGTTTTACAAAGCAAAGACACCTTCAATCTTGTGGGCGTCACATTTGAAAGTAACCTTAACTGGTATAAACACATTGTATCTATAGCCACGGCAGCTTCAAAAAAGCTTGGATTTCTCTTTCGAGCCAAAAAGTATTTTTCCGCTTCTAAGTTATACACTTTATATGTGTCCCAAATCCGACCTTCCTTGGAATATTGTTCCCATATCTGGGGCATGGCGTCCCCCACAACCCTAAGCATTCTTGATTCTATTCAAAGAGGAGCTATTCGTCTCATTAATGATCCTTCACTTACAGAAAGGCTTCCCTCTCTTGCCCATCGTCGGGCTGTGGGGGATTTATCGCTTTTTTATAGGTACTTCCATGGCTTCTGCTCTGAAGAATTGTTCAGTATAGTTCCTCCACTCACGGTTCCCAACAGAGAAACTCGTGGTTCCACGCGTATGCATCCCTATACGGTCCAACTGGACAGGCCCCGAACTTCTCACTTTGTTCGTTCTTTTATCAATAGAGTTTCTAGATTGTGGAAGCTGCTGCCCGCGGAGGTCTTTCCTTCTCCCCCAAATCTTCAAGTATTTAAGTCCCGTGTAAACAAACTCCCTCTTACCTTGCTTAAGACACCCACGGTACGTTAGTATTTAGGCTTTAAGCCTTCGTGGTTTGTCCAAAAATAAAAAAATACTATATTTTTTATTAAAATAATTTATCAATGTTAAAAACCATTTTAAAATCCGAGTCTGTATAAAAGTTTTTATAAGTCGGAGAAAACAAATTTTGCTTATATTGTGCTGATATTCAGCCAAATTTAGCTTAGATATTGTGCTCGTAAACTTTTGCGAATAAAAAGTTCTTAGAGTAAAGCAAAAGTTATTTTGCTTTTACTGCAACGGCGTAATTTAAAATTCATTTTAAATTTTCCTTTCAAAAGTTTGTTACCTTCGTAATACACGTTGCAACAATTTCTTTGCTGCAAATTTAACTTTACAGTATATATTCATTTTTGGTGTGCCTATATACTTCAATCGACGTATTTTACATACAAATACAATTTTTGATGTATTTTATTTGAAGACTCCAAAACCTCATCATTTTTCATTTACGTTTGAATTTAAATGAAAAACCTAATATATTCCATTATAAAATTTGTCGAGTTTTATTTTGGCTTTCATATAATTTCGCGACGAAAATGTACCTATTTCAATATAGAGTGTTTAAAAATTAAGAACAAATTTGTGCACTATGGAAAAAAAAATCCATTATTTTGGCCAAAAAGCAACTTTGAATTTTTAATGTCTCATGTTGTGTATTTAAAAGTAGATACTCCAAACTACATGTATACTCCAGTTTTCAGTTTCCTAAACCCATCACTAAACCTGATTTGGAAAACAAACGCAGAGCGATGCAGATATCTCTTTCGCAGGATCTTAATTTAATAGTGGATTGGGGCGCCAAATATCTCGTCTACTTTAATGCATCCAAAACACAATTATGTTCCTTTTCGCGAAAAGAGTCACCAAATACTCATCCTCTACTTATGAGCGGCAAAAACACCTTCAATCTTGTGGGCGTCACATTTGAAAGTAACCTTAACTGGCATAAACACATTGTATCTATAGCCACGGCAGCTTCAAAAAGCTTGGATTTCTCTTTCGAGCCAAAAAGCATTTTTCCCCTTCTAATTTATACACTTTATATGTGTCTCAAATCCGACCTCCCTTGGAGTATTGTTCTCATATCTTGAGCATGGCTTCCCCCACAACCCTAAGCGTTCTGGATTCTATTCAAAGAAGAGCTATTCGTCTCATTAATGATCCTTCACTTACAGAAAGGCTTCCCTCTCTTGCCCATCGTCGGGCTGTGGGGGATCTATCGCTTTTTTATAGATACTTTCATGGCTTCTGCTCTGAAGAATTGTCCAGTATAGTTTCTCCACTCACGGTTCCCAACAGAGAAACTCGTACTGCCGCGCGTATGCATCCCTATACGGTCCAACTGGACAGGCCCCGAACTTCCCACTTTGTTCGTTCTTTTATTCCTAGAGTTTCTAGAATGTGGAACCTGCTGCCCGCGAAGGTCCTTCCTTCCCCCAAATCTTCAAGTATTTAAGTTCCGTGTCAAAAACTCTCTCTTACCTCGCTTAAGACACCCACGGTAAGTTAGTATTTAGGCTTTTAGTCTTCGTGGTTTGTCCAAAGAAAAAAAATAGAAAATTATAGAAGGATTTTACGACTTCTATTAGGCCAAAAAGAAAGGGATACTAAGTGACCGAACACCCAGTTTAAATGGTTTTATTTTAATGAAATTAAGTGAATTTATTTATCTTACTGTAAATAACAACTGATAAAATTTTCAGCCTTATCAGTTCGACATTCCGGTTTTTATACTGTTTGTTTTTTAATTCACTAACGATCTAAAAATGAATATTGCAGCCGCAGTAAAGATCCAAATTTGGCGGATTTTGGTTGTTGACATTCTTTATGATTGGTTACGATGCCTAGAGTACGAAGACCTGTACGATTTCGTCAACTTAGTGAGTTGACATATTAAATGTGGCATTTTTTTAAAGCTTTTAAAAAATCTTTTCGGTGGTGATATAATATACAGATTGTTCCATTTAAAAAATTATACTTTTTTGTCGTACCCTGTATATCATATAAGATAATAATTATCGGATTACTGATTAGAAAACTACCGAATTAACCAAACATGCTAATATTTTAGTTTATTTTGTACAATAAAAATTAATGATGTTAAAGGGGGCGTAAATTTATAAATATATGTAATAAGTTTTCGTTCCCCAAAAACCATCTGTAATAAGGCATTATATTTTTTTCAATATTTTTCCTGTAAAGAGCACCTTATTTTAAGTGAGATTGGTAATTTTTAAAATTGTGGCCAAAAAAATTATTTCTATCCCATAATGCTGTGGTAAGATGGCAAAACCAGTTATGTAATTTTTGTAAAATAATGAAAAGAAATATTATAAACTTTGGTACGTCCTGAAAAATCACAATTTTTAGCAAAATATTTAAATGTTGCAACTAATTTTTTTATACTAAGTTGGCAAATTTAAATATTTTACTAAAATTGTGATTTTTAGGACGTACCAAAGTTAAATATATATTATCTTCTCCTTTATTTACAAAAATGACATAACTGGTTTCTCTTACCACATAAATATTTAAAGAGCATATTTTTCGGGTTAAAGTAAGGCTTTTTTATAAACTTGTGTCCCAAAATCCACTTCTTTCGAGCTATACCCATCTATGTAGTGTTAAAAAATGGATTATATTGAATTATAGCTACAGTTTTGCATCAAATTTCACAAACATTTAAACACCTTTCTTAAAGCCGATTCCCACATAGAGGTAAAATCATTTCCATGCGCATTTGAATCGGAATCACAACACACAACACAAATTATGTAAAAAAACATAAAATAATGTTGTTTAGCTGCCATTATAAATAAAACAGATCAAAAAAATTGCTTTAATGTTAGTTAAATACCAATGTTAATAATATGGTTTAAAAAGTATGAATATGCGTTGAAGGTTTGCCTTCAAAAATCCAATATTTATTTGGCTGCAACAAAAACGCGTGCTTTATTTATTCAGGATTGGTATGCCGCTATTTTTGTATACTTGCCGGCAATTCGCCTGCATGTAAAATTTATTGGCAATTAGGTGTTTATTTAGGGTTGACTTTTTAATGCGTATAAGATGTTGGCATAATATTGCCACCAATTGCCAATGCTTTACCATCAATGCCAATATGAAAAATGTACATTGCCGGCAAATAGTGTTTGTTGGGCAAATCAAAAGTTTATTTTCTCGCACACCCTTTATTTTATCCATATTAGACAAAAGTGTCTTATTTTTAGCTTAGGGTTTAAGCTTTTTAAAAATGCTATTTTTATTCCTTTGTTATATAGAGTGCAAAAACAATTAGTACTATTGTGTAAGGGTTAGTTCGCACCTGGCGTACTAATAAGGACATATGGTTTACAAGAATGCAATTTTAAAAAGTCCTAACCGGTATATGTCACATTAAAAATATTTTTAATATACCAAGTATAATAAAACTTATTCAAGAAAAAACGACTTCCAGTGGCGTCCTTTAAGGGCATCTCTGTAAAACGGGACTTTAGAAAAATATTCTATTAAATCTTGTAAACATTATTTTTATATGTTCTATATGAATCCAAGAGATCGCCCACATATTCTTGGACACCCTGTATCGGTTATCACAATTCTTCGTGCTCCGATGTTAACATGTCGACTACCCCTTCTTCTTTTAATTCTTTTAGGGTAACGGTGGTTTGTGTTATTTTAGTTGTTTACCTTATAACTACCCATTATTCCAAAAACCACAAAAGGGATAATTTATGCCAAAAGCGGCTTTTACAGTTAGACTAAATTATCCCGAGATAGCTGTATTTTTCAATTTAAACCTGAAATAGTGGGTTTGTTACCGTTTTTGACGCGAAAATAAGAAAAAGTAAAAAATCTACAAATCATGCGGCAGACTGTCGTAATATACAATGTCTGTCCGAAATGTGCGAAGTCAGATTGGCAGGTCGGATTATGATTAAGCTTAAAAAGTGACATGATTTACATCGGCGATTGCGATTCGGATGTCTGCCTGAAAATCGAACGATTTAAAAACTATTTAGGTTCGAACTATTGATAGCCTGACAAGTCCCTAATAATTATTAATATACACGGTGTCAACAAACTTTAGTAAGTGAAAAACTTTTATGAATAATATGAATATACGTTTTAACAGGTTAAGCGCCATGGCGGACACCGGTGTCTGCTAGGTTATTATCAGCGTGGGCCACGGCGGACACCCGTGTCTGCTGTTGCCTTCAAATTATGTCAAGCTGGCGGAGCCGAGCAGACACGCTTTTATTTGGTTTAATATGCCAGCGTGTCTGCTGTGGCCCTGGGGAAGACAACGACGGTATCAGGTTCCTGCTAGGGATTTTTTTATATAAAAAAATGTGAAAACAAATTTAGGTGTTTTTTTATTAATAAAATCAAATATGTATAACTTTTTCGAAATAAAGTTGTTAAGAAACAAAGTAAAAAATAAACAAAATTAAGTTTTTTTTTAAATAACAAAAGAAACATGGTATCCTTAAAAATAAAATATTTTATTATGAACAATATAGAAATCCTATGTAAGTTAGCCTAATTTTTATGAAATCCATTAAAACATTCCAAACAAAATCTGGGATTTCCTTCGCAGTTCATGCAGTATGTTATTACTTTCTTAACTTTACTTTTTTCGAGTAAACCTGCTTGTTTTTTTTTATAACAACCCGTGCAATATTTTCTGTTTTCTCTAGCTTTACAATCTAATTTGCTAAATACATGTGTTCGTAAACCCCGCGCAGATTTAGGATCTTGATGATCTTTTGACACCTCAAACTTTAACAAATCTTCTACAACGCTCAAACGAAATTCAGTTATGGACATGTCAGTTTCTTCAACTTCTTTGAAAATAAAATGTGCATTAACCATGGAGGTACCCAGAATTGCTTCAATAGCCAGCTTTTTATACCATCGTATGGTTCGTCGCAAAGCGGTACTATAGCTTGACATTTGGTCGGAAACATCGATTGAACTTTTACCCATATTGTAATCAATGACTGCTTTTGGTTTTTTAATTTGCTTCCCTTTGCGTTGAACTTGAACTGTCTCGTCGGTATGGTGGGTGGAAAGAAGTAACACGTCCCTCTTATCGCGCCATTTGAGAATGCATATACCTCTTTCATTTTCTTGGGCTATAATTTCACCCTTTTTCAGTTTTTTCTTTATAACGTCAGGGGGTTTCCGGTACGGTTGGTTCGCAAAGTACCCAAGCAATGTGTTTTCTTGTCCAAAAGTATATGCGCAAGTTGAAGGCTTGTGTACCAGTTATCAATCACACAAACTCTACCACTTTCCAACAGATCTTTACATAGACTTAAAACAATATTTGTAGAGACTGAGACTGTCGGTTTCTGTTCTTTTTCTTTTCCAGCATAAACACTCATATTCCATGTGTAGCCACCATCAGAACATAATTTAAACATTTTTATTCCATATTTGTGAGTTTTTTGAGGATTGTATTGTTTGAACAGTAATCTTCCCTGGAACGGTATCATGGTCTCATCAATACAAAATGTTTTACCGGGTGTGTACACTTTTTGATAATTTTTGATGAGCTTATCTAAGAGTGGCTGAACTTTGTACAAGCGATCGCCTTCAGGGCATAAATTATTATCTGAAAAGTGGAGCATTTTCAGTAGCAACTCAAATCTGTTTCGACTCATTACACTGCGGGCAACATCATTCTTCAAAATCCATTTTGTTGACCAATAATCTCTAATAGAATTCATTCTAACAATTCCCATGTACCCCAATAGACCTATGAAATGTATTATTTCTGTTCTATCGGTCGGCTGCCATGTTTGTATGCGTGACATGTTAGAAATGTTTTCATTTTCTGTAACAAATTGTGTCGCGTAATGATTAGTTTCTTGTACCATTAGGTCGATAATATCAAAGTCTAGTAGAGCAAGAAAATAGTCAACTGGTTTCTCACCCTTCAATGCACAGTGCCACTCAGGATTTATGCCACCCACAAATTTTTCTTCAAACGCCTGATGCTTTCCTTGTGGAGGACCCCAAACAGATTTTGATAAATCTCGTAGTTCAGGTTCATTGTCATTTTCGCGTAGCTCGCTTTCCTCCGTTTCGCAATTAACTTGGATATTATGTTCATAATCTGGTTGGATTTCCACACTTTCAGACTCGGTCTCTAATATCTCATTTTCTGTAATAGGTGCATGTTCAACTTTTCTAGTTTCAAACTGATTTTCACTCCTCGTTAACCTGCGGCGCTTGTTTATAAAGGAACAAGGGGGCTACGACGTCTAATTACAAAAGAACAAGACGGACCGGGATCGTTTTCGTTTTGTAAAAAATTTACCTTCCTTTTATTATTCTTATTATAGTTTTGATCATTCGAATCATCGGAAGAACTGCCAGAACTACTATTATATGGGACATACCCGGGATCGTCATCTGAATCGGCCGAGAATGGCTCTTTTGAAGAATCATCATCATCTAAAATATTCAAACATTTTAGCATCTTTTTACTCATTTGTAACTCTAAACTTACCTTCGCAATACAGCTTTTCATCTAAAGCTAGCTTTAGGATGCGTTTTGAACGGCTACTCATTGTTTGTGAACCACACAAATTCACTGTTAGCAAGCAAAAATAGAACTGAATAGGAATAGACTTGTCAGAAACGTTCGGGTACACATCGTGAATTGTCGTGTCTGCTCGCATTTTTGTTGTCCTAGGCCAAAGCGGACACCGGTGTCTGCTAAGATGTCTTCTGGGCCAAAGCAGACACCGGTGTCTGCCGCTTATAAATTTGTTGGGCCACAGCAGACACCGGTGTCTGCTCGTTTTTTTGAAAAAATACTTTTCTAAAAAATTATTATAGGGCGGAATTGCTATAAAATATGTGACCGTAAAAGAATTTGACAAAAAATATGTTGGTCCGTGGAGAAAGTATAGTCCAAAACCCGTGGCGCTTAACCTGTTAAACGTCATACTTTTCAAACTTCATGCAGGGTGTCAATATATAAAGAAAATAAATAACTTTTTACCAATTTAGATACAAATTTTAAGAAACATTTTTATATATTCAAAAATGTAAAAAATAATAAACAATAATAATCTTCTTTTTTATATTCTAATTATTTAAATTAAGTAATTAAGTAAATGTTTTTGATACCTTAGTTCAATAGTCCGAACATTTTGCATTAGAGTTCTTACATTTTTAACGTTCCTTATTTATATATTCACCGTCAGAATAGCTCTAAATAAGTAACAACTTTAAATTTTTGAATATTTTAGTTCTTTAGTGTAATAACTTGGCTTTTTACAGTACTTAGTAATTTTTGACTTGTTACACCAGCGCTTCTCCAAGTGGGTGTCGTGACCCCTGGGGTACCCCGAGCATATGCCAAGGCTATCTCGGGATTTGGCATAATTCACGAAAAGTCGGCCATCGCGCCGTTTTTTAAAACCCACTTGTAACACAAATACCGTGAAGGAAGCCAGAAAGAGTTCTGAATGCAGGTGTATTCAGAAAATAATATTGTTGGCAAGGCTGTTGTAAAAAAACCACTCCGATGAATACGGTTAACACAAAAAAATGACTTAGATATCAACAAGAATAAAATGCAGCATCTTAGTGAAGTAGAAGTTGCTTGTGCCATTTGTTTGATTGAGAATGGATTTCGTATTAGATAAGTTGCAAGAATGTTCCATCGCAGTTCTTCTGTTATTCAGCGTCTGTGGGATCGTTACAGAAAGACAGGTCAGTATAAAAGACGCATTGGGCAAGGTCGAATAAGGAAAACCATCGCAATTCAAGATCTATTTTTAGTTCTTTCATCTTTCAGCAAATGATTTTTAAACTGCTCTCAGAGCGACTCACCGAGTCAATGTTTCCGACCAGATGCTTAGAAATCGATTAAGAGAAGCTAACTTTAAACCCAGAAGACCCGCGCGAAAACCTATTTTGACAAGGTATCACAAAATATGCCGTTTAACTTTTGCTCGTGAGCATATTATTTGGCAACTTCGACATGGGACCCAAGTGCTATTCACCGAAGAGTCAAGATATCGTCTTACACGTTGTGATGGTCGAGTACGTGTTTACAGACGTCTTGGTGAACAGTATTTTGCCGCTGCAGTACGGGAAGTTGAAAGATTTGGTGAAGGCTCTATAATGGTGTGGGGTGGGATAAGCATAGAAGGAAAACCCAACCTTGTAGTAATTCAAGAAACTCTAAACGCTCAACGTTACATCGATAATTTGCTAGAAGAACATGTTATACCTGCAGTTTATGGTGTGAGCCTAAATTTTATTCTAATGCATGATAATGCGGTAGAACATAATGCAGCAATTACCAGAAATTTTTTACGAGTACAAGGTATTGACACAATGGGTTGGCCTGCGATTAGTCCCGACTTGAACCCTATAGAACACGTTTGGGATTTGTTGAACAGACGTATTTGGAAGCGCCCAAATGCACCCCAAACTCTCCAACAACTACAAGAAGCATTAATCGAAGAATGGGAAAATACACCCCAATAAGATCTTCGAAGAATCATACGAAGCAATGCTGTTATTCGTGCTAATGGAGGACACACACGATATTGAACCTCACACAAACTAAATACCGCAATGTCCTAAACAAAAAAATGTAGCTACTGGAAAAAGTATTTATAAATTTTACAAAAAAACCCCATAGTTTATTTACAAACATTTACTAACGTATTTATATGTCAACACTTTAAAATAATTAGGTTATGGTAAAAATGGAGGTCAACATTGCTATTCGTTAAAAGTATACCAACAGATTATAAAGTGTTAAGTCTTCCTAAACAAATAAATTTAATTGAATTTGTGAACCACGAACTTAATTACGTAACTTTATGAATGTCTGAACCTTGCATAAAGATTTTTTTAATAATTAAAAAGAGAAGCTTATGTAAAATATTTGTGCCCCAGGCATACTTGCAAAAATTGTTTAGAAAATGATCTAAATACACTTTGTATGTTCTTTAAGGAAATCTAAAAGGAACCGTCTAATTATTGTCGTTTTCTCAAAACACAGATTCCGCAGATACAGAACTCTTTTATTTTTGAGCTCTACTGGAGAAAAAAACAAGATGAAAGTGGTGTAAATACAAAAAAACCGCCTGGATATCCCGTTACTGAAACTTAATCTTCCAATGTTTTATTCTTATGTAAACTCAACCACCGTACCTAAGCAAATAAGACAGATGCGTGATGGCCGTCCCTCCGGGCTGTTACGCGTCAGGTGGAGTGGAGATTATTTCGTAGATCTTGTACCACCTGTTAGTATTACCACCAACTTGTTAAAAAGGTCCTTCAACGGTATAATAAAAGTTTAAATCAAAATAAAAGCTTTGTCAGATTTTGTTTTTAATAAGGGATAAAGAAAATAAAATAAAATTTTTGTTACTAGAATTTTACTTTAAAATATATATTATAATTTATTATTTTGTATTGTTTTAAGTCCCCATTGAAGGAGGAGGTTTCAGCCCGGCAGCTCTAAAGAAAAATTCAGCTTAAAAAAGCAAGAGACGTCATAGAAGTAAAGTCGTCAATCAACTATTTCTTTCTAATCGTGTCGTTCAAATAGTGTGCGAGCAACAACAGGGAAAGAATTTAAAAGTGAAGCAGAACTGATAATGCTTAATATTAGCCTACCCTAGAATACGCTCATGACTGTAATAATTAAAAAAAAAAAATAAGTAAAATACTAGTTGGATGAATATGTAAAATAACCATAATTTTGAGAAGCCACAAGTGGTTTTATAAACGTTTATAAAACACTCAAGTAGATTTTGGGTTACGTACGAAAAACGTTCTCAAACGTTCGTGAATGTTCTTTAAACGTTTTTAAAAGTTTAGTGTCGGCAAAACAACGTTTTAAAAACGTTTTTGTTAACGTTTACTGAACGTTTTTATAGTCCCTAAAATGTTCTAAAAACAGGTTTTAAAGTTTTCCTGGAACGTTTTAAAAATGTTGTCATAGTATGTTTTTGTACGTTTATTAAACGTTTTTATAGTACCTAAAACGTTCTAGGAACAAATTTTGAAAGTATTTTGGAACGTTTAAAAAATGTCCCAGCACTATTTGCCGGCAATGTACATTTTTCATATTGGCATTGATGGTAAAGCATTGGAGATGGTACTTTGCATTGCAAGGAAATTGCATGCAGTAAGGAGTTTTTCCTATTTTAATTTTCAAATAAAATATCGCATCATTTTAGCTTTTAAAAAAAGTATATGCGACAATTTTCGTCAATAAGACGTCAGCTTGCTGCTTGGGAGTATCTGCATTTGCCCACTTTCGTGTCTTTTTGTTATCTTTTTGCCAATAACTTATTAATGATGGATGCCATCATCCTAAATGTATTTTTTTATCATAACTTATTAATGACGGATGCCATCACATTATCTGCAACACGTGGCCTAATAACGGCCGATTGCCCACTTTTATTATATACCAAAATCAGCAATAATGTATCCAATAGGCTAGATAAGTTAGGCTGTAAAACTGTGTCTGTAAATAAGAGTAACCTAGGTAGATTATTAGTTAACAATAAAGACAAAACAGAAAAATTAGATATGTCAGGGGTTTATAAAGTTAATTGCGCAGACTGTAATGCGAAATATATTGGTCAAAGTGGAAGGAGCATAAAAAACAGAATGAAAGAACAGAAAACATCAAATTAAACACATTGTATAGAACAAAACCACTTTATAGATCTTAATAATGTTAAACTACTCCATAGAGAAAACAAAGGTAAAAAATTAAATTTATATGAACAACTAGAAATTAAAAAATCACTTATGGACAATACAACTCTTTCTACCAATGAGCAAATAAATTTCGCAGATATGCCAATTATAAATAAATTTATTACCACATCTGGGCCGCATAATAAAACCCCTAATAATATTTAAATGGTTCTGTTTGTAAATATTTCTCTTTTTAAATTTAGTATACAAATTACTCTTGATGAAGCCCTAGAAAGGCGAAACAATTGTACAGTAATGCTCTAATAATTATTGAAACATTAAAAAGCAATTTTTCCTATTTAGTATTAATATTCCTATTTAATAATTTTGTGCGTGGTATAATATTATAAAGTCATTATTAGGAACTTTAACGAATCCGTCTGTCAACTGAGCACAGCACACTTCTGCACGATTTAATTCCATGCGCATTGCACCAATTTTGCCATTTTTTTGTGCGCATGACATAAAATGCCTAAGCGCGTCGTGCGCTTGTTTCTCTTCTTTTTATCCTCATTGATTCTTCATTTTAAGGCTTTCACAAAATTTTAATTTTTTTGGACACCTTTTATATAAAAGTAGTAAAATGCTCCTTTTTATAGGAAAACTTGGTTTGTTCTCTTATAAGCGCCGCCTAAGTATTTTAACTATCCCATTAAACCCTTAAAACTAACGAGAGTTAAAAACGGGCACTTTCTTCCTCCCTTACCCTGCTTCTCTTGATTGTTATTTGCAATTCGTAAAGGAAAATTCAAAATAAATTTCAAAAGGGATTTGAATAATCAAATTTGCGTATATAATTTGTTGTGTCGAGTATGTTTACAGAGGCGGCTCTTACTTGGTCCTAAAAATTGGATAAATTCCGTAGCTATAGAAAAAAATCTTCTTGAACAAAACTATATAATAAAGGATGTCTCCTCTCTCCCGATTTAGTGGCTAAAACATCCATTAAGTTATTTATAGATAGTATAGAAGGTAGCAACGTTGTCGAAAAAAATTCTAGGTCAGCTGATTTTGTGATATATTGTCCTCTTTCTTCTTCTAGGTAGGCCCTGGGCTGTCTGGCTGCCGGTGGTGGTTGCGTTTTTTAGTTCGCATTCTATCTGTACAGGTAATAATCCAAGGTTTTAAAAACATTTTAAGAAACCTATTTTTCAATTTCTTTTCTTAAGATAGGTTGACCAAACATATTTTTTTATTGTTAGACACTTTTATCATTGCCATACAGTCGTCCCCCTTCTAATTTCTAAATCGTTTATTATATTTTAATGAAACTTGAAACGATAATATATGACAAAGGTCTGAATTTTTTGACGTATCAGTGACAGTTCTAAATGTCAAGGTCACAGCTGGGCGCTAACTCAACCGCTACCGCCAGGCAGACAGCCGAGGATCTACCCGAAAGAGGAGGGAGAACAACCTATCAAATCAGCCAATCTAAAATTCTTGTTCTCCCGACGTCGCTACCTCCCGGACTAAAATTTCAACCACAAATACGGCATAATGTTATCAAAAATTTTGCTAAAAGAATGACCATCTGCAGAAATAGCGAAGGATATTTTACCAATATTGTTCTTAAATATAATTTTAATAATTTCTTATAACTTCATGTCTTAAAATGACCAGAGGTTTTAAAAGTCTTAACATTTTTGTGCTCTCATAAAGAATTAATTAATTTAAAATTTTCACCACCTACCTACTTTATGCTTATAATTTTTAAAACAGTTGTTTTAAAAAATAATTCAGATTTAGTTTAGTGGTCAAGTTTCTTATAACCCATTAAATCAATACGGAAAAAAAATAAAAAAACCGTCATCGTTAAGAAAACATTTTGTTAAGTTTTTATTTGAGCCAAAAATTGTCCGTTGATACAAGATTCTTGTGTGGGGACACCCTTAGACAGGACCATTTGTAATTTTATGAGAAAACTCAAAATAAGTTTTTATTATTTTTTTTTGGGTGAAAATGAATAATAACAATACATAAAGAAATATCAACCAGAGCTGTGTTAGAGAGACATCCTTATATTGCGCTTCATATACTAGAACCATCAGAACTACCTAAGCTTTTTAACACGAATTTCTTCACTGTCCCTGACACAAATAAAGCTACAGTAGTCTTTGGTCGCGGTAAATATAATTTTTGAAAATAAAATATATTTTTTAATTTCTAAATCCCGTTATCTGCCTTTGTATATTACATCTATTAAAATACCGTTTTATATTTGGAAAAAATAATAAAGTCAAATATTAAATTTATATTTTCCCTGCAAGTAATTCCTAAAGAAAACATTTTTGTTATTTTAGCACGTATTAACGAATGTTACAAAAATATTTTGAAGAAAATAAAACATGAATAAGACAACACGAAACATGTTTAATTAAACAAGCATGATATAAATTAAAAGCTTGTAAAATCTTATTAAAAACAAAATAAGAAATACATTTTGTTTTTAGTCTGTCATAAAGCAAAATTTACTATGTGAATTTTATGCAGGTTTGCTACAAATATAAAAAAATATATATTGAATTAAAATAAAGTTGAATTTCTTAATATATAAATAATACTGACCATATTCTTAGGCCGAAGATTCTTTTGTCCAATAAGATATACGATATACGTCACGTTTTTAAAGTTTTTGCCAACCCTGCATACAAAATCAACATTTTTTTTTGTGATTCACTCTTTTCACAAGAAAAATTAGTATTATTTGTTTTTTTTTGTTTAAAACTTTTTTATCGTTATTATTAAGATAAAATACTCCATTTTAATACGCTACATAAAAGTATAAAAAAAGTCTCTTTTCTTAACAGTTTAACGGTTTTTGTACACTTTGAATTCGTGTGTTTTTTTCAATGCCTAATAAAATGTTTTTATTATGCGTTTATGTAATTCATTAAATTCATGTAACAGTATACGCGACAACTAAACCAAAAAATTAAGTTGCCATAAATTCGGCCATTACTTATTTTGGTTCATATATTACTACAATTTTAATTTAGCAGTTTGCCAACAAATTTACTACAACTTTTAAAAATTAATAAACAAATGAATTCGGATGGCTTAGAAATCAAAATTACATAAAAAAATTATACGGTATTACAAACAATATACAGACAGGTCCACGCTACTAGAAACATACACTGGGAACTGATGAATTTGCTACTGTCTTCTTCGATACTTTTCTCTCTCTCTATTTTTTTCTTGGTTTTGGTCCCTTCAGGTCCAATCCACCACTCTCCCCCTTCTGGACTATGCTTTCCAGGGCTTCGTCGGCGGAAAATCTGGATAATCCAGCTCGTAGCTCCCAGAAATTCCAAAAAGAAAACAAATAATTTAACAATCGATGCAATGCATAAATTGTCGGCTGTCAAACCAAGATCTGCTACTGGTGTTACGTATAACTTTCACTTTCACTACTGACAGTTTCCCATGGCACGCCCATCTATTTCCCGCCATTTGAGAAATATCTCGTGTTCACCACCAAACAGGATACCATCAGCTTATAGGAATCTTCGCTCACAGCGCTTAGATTCAGAAGAAAGATGCCGTCACTTTAGCGTGAATCTTTCTTTGATCCCCAAAGGTAAAAACGTTCGTACGACACCTCTAGCCGCCACTCCGGGAAGAACTTTGTAGTCCTCTACGCACGTCCGCACAGTCCGGAGGTCTTCTTCGATACTTACCACGTATGTATTTGCAATGAAGGTCGTAAAGCCGCGTACAGATCTGCACACGCATACGCTGAGTAACTACACACACGCATGTGTGCTCAAGCCGTGCGCGCTCAGATCGTTCGTCGGACATTTTTATTGCTACGTATACGTGCGTGCTCAAGGCTCTCCAGCAAGAGCGCCGAAAGGATGCACGGTGTCTTGTATCTCATAATATGGGATATTTTTCATACTGGTCAATAAGCGCCAGCCAATCTTCATTGGACCACTCCATTTTAATCAATAAACAAAAACTTTCACAGGCGATTGTTTCTGTCCAAACTGAGCGCGAACGCATACGTACATATGTTTCTTTGAAGCGTTCGAAAAACAAACACCAGGCTGGCTCGCGACGTGCGCGCTGAAGTCATTTGCGAGAAACAACGCATGCGGCGAAAAGCCACGAGAGTGACGTCTACATTTGCACACGCATGTGTATGTGTCTTCGCTCAACGTATGTGTGTGCAGATCTGTACGCGGCTTAAGGTATAAAACTCGCAAGAACAATGCGATAGAATTGTGGAATGTTTTTTATTACAAACTGAGGGCTCGTTTAGTAGTCATGGGGATACGTTTATCAATTGAAGCGAACAGTCGTAAAATTTTCAGTTTCCAGTGTAGGTTTCTAGTAGCGTGGACTTGTCTGTAAAACGTCCTAAAATGGTTTTTACTCATGGGATTGCTGCACTCGCTTAACAGCTCGCGCTGTTAAAATTTTATCGGAGAGTAAAGCAGGAACAAAGGGTGCACGATAAAATATCCAATCCGAAATGTAAACATGCCGGTATTCACGCTAGACTGTCTTTCTAGCTGATTCGAAATAATAAGGCAGTCTCCTAAGGAAAACGTAGATTTTCTACACATGTCGGGAAAATAGCTATATTTTTAAATTTAATTACGTGAACAAACAAAGACATTGTTAAAGCCGTCCCTGTATATTATTCTGCTGTTGAAAGGCCTGGCAACGCTTTTATATTCCGAAAAAATAATAAAGTTGAATATTAAGTTTACATTTTCATGCAAGGAATTTCTTAAAGAAAACATTCGTGTTTTTTTAACACATATTAAAGATTGCGAAACGAAAATATATAAAAAATATAATATGGAAGATGAAAAGAAAATAGGAAAACAGGGAACATATAATTTAATATCAGAAAATATTGATGATAATATTACATTTTTATTAAAATAAATTAGTTACATTAAAAAATACAGGAAATTAATAAAAACTATTTTTTTTAAGCACTATAAAGATTTTTGTGCTGTTGGTAGTTCCATTTATTGGGTATTTATTATACTAGGCCTAAAAAATTTACCGCACTTCCGCGGTGGTCCCATAAAAAATAAGTCAGGATCGCGAGAGGGAAAGGTACTAGACTTATTTTTTCGGCAAGGCAGACTCCAGTTTTTGCGGCAAAGCTGACTCTAGTAGGCATATGCTCATATAAATAGGTATATGTCCAGATAATAAAGCACAATAAATAATAGTTTAAAAAACTAAAAAACACGCTTTTATATGCAACCGAACTAAAAATTAGAAAATAATTTTTCATTAAAAAAATATTGTCACTTCAGAGTAAATAGCGTGGGGTGCTTAATATATTAAATGTTATAATTATTATATTTGCCAATATCTATGAGGGAAAAGTTATGAAAAAATAGTAAAATGCACCCCACGCTTTTTACTCTGAAGTGACAATATTTTTTTAATGAAAAATTATTTTCTAATTTTTAGTTCGGTTGCATATAAAAGCGTGTTTTTTAGTTTTTTAAACTATTATTTATTTTTCATTTTTAGTTCGATATGCATGTATGTATTATGTATGTATGTAAAAATGCTCCAGTTTATTCACTAAAAATTCCTTCGCCATTTTGTCAAGAGTAGCTAAAGTTCCTGAGAAAAGTTTGGGATGTTGCCAAAAGATGGCAACACAGGTGTTGTTTTTATAATATAAAGGAATTTTTTTATCCTGGCGATCCTAACCAGGATAACGGGATACTGTTTGCAGATTATTGCATTGTCATGGGTCCTTAATACGTGTGCAAAGTTTCAAAGAAATCGAATAGCTGGAAGTTGGTAAAAATTAGGCTCAAAGATTCCGTTACATAGATAGATAGATAGATAGATAGATAGATAGATAGATAGATAGATAGATAGATAGATAGTTAGATAGATAGATAGATAGTTACAACCCAAGTTAATAAAAGCGTGTTAAAAAAAGGAGATTTATTTCTAAACTTAAGGGGAATTTAAAAAGTTATTTTCATTTTTTTTTTTCTTAAACCTCTCATAAATGACACTGGTAAAAATGTATTTTTTCTTGTATGTAAATTTTTAAAATATTTAAATTGCTATAAACGTTATTATTAAAAAAACATTTTTTAAAATTTTTAACACCCTAAAGTTCAAAAACTAAGACGTTTTGGACATATGTTTATAAAAGTTTTTTCCTAGTTTTCATTGTTGAATTAATATCCGAAATTTCTCGGATACGTCGGCGGCCACCCCGTATACACAATACACACGTTATTTTCTGCCATTGCGTAAAAGAGAACGGTCTAAAACAACAACAAAGCAAAACCGATGCGTCATCATATCAGGACATGTTTACATACAGGCATCTTTTGTTTTATCTCTACCTAATAGTGTGATACAGGCTTTAGACTCTTTCCTTTCCATGCATTTGCAAAAGGCATTTTCAAATATTGATCCGATGGGTTGGGGTAGATCCAATCAGCTGTTTTCAAGATTTACTGAGATTTTAGTAATTTTCTGAACATGTATGTTCCATTAGGCCCTATTTATCGGCTTCGAAAATGAGATTAGGTCAGAAATATTATAAAAAAATGCATTCTCTGCATATGGGAATAGCAAAATATGTCAATTTATAAATAGAAGAACATTTTTTCTAGCTATAAATTGGCAAATCTTGCTATTCCCATATGTAGAGAATGTATTTTTTAACGTATTTCTGATAAATTAAATTTTTGCCAAAAAGTGACTTATTACCTTTTTCCCATACACCCGCGAATTTCCGAACGCCAAACCAATTCGTCAGGATCATCGCGTACACTCGCAGCTACTGCCGCTATATTTTCTGCACTACGTGCTGGATGTGACCCATTTGGTCGAGAATTATCCAATAATGAGAAGTGGAGTTCCAATTTTTGTGATGGTACAGAGAATAGTCGGCTCAGTAGGCCGATTATGCGTGGACCATAAGTTACCCGAAGCGCACGAAACACATTTCTCGGAGAATGACGATTTTTATAATACAGGTAAACAAGTTGTAAACGTTGTGCCGGGGGTTAAATCTTTCCACAATAAATTGCCAAATAAAATACCATGACAGTTTTAAATTTGGACCCTCTCATCTCTTCAAAAATACCTACTAGAAATAGTACCCCATATAACCTTTTTGCCGGCGTTTAACATTTAATTTACTGGCATTGCCAACACTCTTTAATGACAAGGCATTGGCAAAAAGGTATTAAAAAGACGCGAAAGTGGGCAATTGGCCGTTATTAGGCCACGTGTTGGAGATAATGTGATGGCATCCGTCGTTAATAATTTATGATGAAAAAATGTATTTAGGATAATGGCATTTATCATTAAATAAGTATTGCAAGTTCTATAAGTTGAATGTCCCAAAAGTTAAATAACATATTTAGAATTTTGTAATCGAAAAAATGAGAAACAAGTCAGGTAAACTTTATCAATAAAAAAATTACATATTATAAATTTTTATATCGTAACGATAAATCAAAAAAAAAAAAAAATAAATAAAAAGCATGTAATAAAATTAAAAAAAAGATAGTAAATAAAAAAAAACACTTTAAAATAGTAAGTATTAAGGGACACTTACACTCAATTTTCAGATTCAAAACATAGGGAGAAATATTTTAAAGGAGTTAAATGTCAAAAAAAAAACAATTAAATATATACATATATATATATATATATATATATATATATATATATATATATATATATATATATATATATATAATAAAAATATTTTACTCCCTTTAAAGACAGTTAAAGAAAACGTCCTGCTTTTCTATGCTATCACCACGACTCTCTCCCCAGACCGGTTTCGCCTGCCTTACAGGACTCCTCAGTGAGGCTGTATCGAGTCGTGGTGAATAGCATAGGAAACCAGCGTCCTCTTATTAGACAAGTTTCGTTGTCCAGCGGTAGGATATTAAATCCTGCCGTTGATGCCCTACTGAAATCGCATTCAGTAAATACGAGCATCAATTGTGGCGGGTGGCTATGTATGCTAAAGCAAAAAGGAAAAATTCCCTACTGTCTTGGTGTATAATAAAAATATTTTACTCCCTTTAAAGACAGTTAAAGAAAACGTCCTGCTTTTCTATGCTATCACCACGACTCTCTCCCAGACCGGTTTCGCCTGCCTTACAGGACTCCTCAGTGAGGCTGTATCGAGTCGTGGTGAATAGCATAGGAAACCAGCGTCCTCTTATTAGACAAGTTTCGTTGTCCAGCGGTAGGATATTAAATCCTGCCGTTGATGCCCTACTGAAATCGCATTCAGTAAATAAATGTCTAATAAGAGGACGCTGGTTTCCTATGCTATTCACCACGACTCGATACAGCCTCACTGAGGAGTCCTGTAAGGCAGGCGAAACCGGTCTGGGAGAGAGAGTCGTGGTGGATAGCATAGAAAAGCAGGACGTTTTCTTTAACTGTCTTTAAAGGAGTAAAATATTTTTATTATACACCAAGACAGTAGGGAATTTTTCCTTTTGCTTTAACATACATAGCCACCCCGCTACAATTGATGCTCGTATTTACTGAATGCGATTTCAGTAGGGCATCAACGGCAGGATTTAATATCCTACCGCTGGACAACGAAACTTGTCTAATAAGAGGACGCTGGTTTCCTATGCTATTCACCACGACTCGATACAGCCTCACTGAGGAGTCCTGTAAGGCAGGCGAAACCGGTCTGGGGAGAGAGTCGTGGTGGATAGCATAGAAAAGCAGGACGTTTTCTTTAACTGTCTTTAAAGGGAGTAAAATATTTTTATTATACACCAAGACAGTAGGGAATTTTTCCTTTTTGCTTTAATATATATATATATATATATATATATATATATATATATATATATATATATATATATATATATATATATATATATTTATTAACAAGGCAACTCCCTGATTTGATATAATTTTTTTGGTAACTACAAATTTAAAAGGTTTTAAACAAAATGTTTATAGCTCCTAACAGTCTACTTGAATAACCCGCCCTCTTGACTAGCCATCACCAGTTAATTACACAACACACACTAATTAGGTAATGATTACACTTAATTATATCTACTTAAAACTCTTTTCTTTAAAAAAGAAACTAAAAAGCTAGAAAACCACGAAGAAAACAATTGCACAAAGCAGCCAAACAAAAGTAAGCTTGCCTCATCTGTCAAATTGTCAAGTCTTGTGTTTCGGCTAAGCGCGAAATTTGAATTTATCACCTTCGGTCGAAATCGTCGAAATTAACCTAGCTAATTTTACCATCATTTTAGTTTTATTCTCTCAAAAATACATAATAAATATTTTGTTTGACTTAATTTTTATTTGCATGATTTGTATCAATAAAATGTTAGGAAAAGGTCATTTCCTTTAAATTATGTATAAAAACATAAAATAATGTGGTTTAGCCGCCATTATAAATAAAACAGATCAAAAAAATTGCTCGAATGTTAGTTAAAAACCAATGTTAATAATTTGGTTTGAAAAGTATGAATTTGCGTTAAAGGTTTTCTTTCAAAAATCCAATATTTATTTGCCTGCAACAAAAAGGCATGCTTTATTTAATCGGCATTGGCCGCCATTTTTGTATGCTTGCCGGAAATTCGCCTGCATGTAAAATTGATTGGCAATTGAGTGTTTATTTAGGGTTAACTTTTCAATGCGTATTAGATGTTGGCATAATATTGCCACCAATTGCAAATGCTTTACCATCAATGCCAATATGAAAATGTATATTACCGGCAAATAGTGTTTGCTGGGACCTCTTAATGATTAATCCAATACAAATTTATAAATAAAAAGAAAAAATATTAAAAACACATAACATACTCTTACACTTATTTTCCGGAACTAAGACTACATTTTTTGAGTAAGGAACTTAACATCTTTGTTCCTGCGCGGCTAAAAAATACCACAAGCCTTGAACAAACTGAAACGTTTCTTATTTAAGAACCACTGGGATCTAAGAATAACATTTTCGGAATTAGGAAGAATTCGTTATTAGATTTTAACTGTCTCAAGATTTTGTTTGTCTTTAATTACAGAATAAGTTTAGAAAATTAATTTATTTTATAATGGGGCGTATTTACTTAACTTAATAACCATATTGTTCAAACCTAAATTAGATTTTCAAATTGTGAGCAAAATTTTGTTTCGTATTGTTTTTGCTTGTATGATATTTATTTACCAGAGTGTTTAAACCAACAAATTATATTTTTCTTTAAAACAAGAATTTTTTCTAACATTTTTTTTTATCTTTAGACAATCCACGAAAGCTTAAAGCCTACATACTAACGTACTGTGGGTGTTTTAAGCAAGGTAGGAGGAAGTTTATTGACACGGGACTTAAATACTTAAAGATTTGGGGGTGAAGGAAACCCTCCACCGGGCAGCAGGTATCACAATTCTTAAACTTTCGGAATAAAAGAATGAACAAAGTTAAATTTCGGGCCCTGTCCAATTGGACCGTATAGGGATGCATACGTGCGGCGCCACGAGCTTCACCCACTCAGACACCGTGAGTGAAGGAATTATACTGGGCAATTCTTTAGAGCAGAAGCCATGGAAGTACCTATAAAAAAGCGATAAATCCCTCACAGCCCGACGATGGGCATGAGAGGGAAACCTTTCTGTAAGTGAGGGATCATTAATGAGCTAAACAGCTCTTCTTTGAATGGAATTAAGAATGCTAAGGATCGTGGGGGACGCTAGCCATGCCCTAGATATGAAAACAATATTTTTAGGGAGGTTGGATTTGGGACACATACAAGGTGTAAAAATTGAAATAGGAAAAATACTTTCTGGCTCGAAAGAGAAATCCAAGCTTTTTAAAGCTGCCTTGGCTATAAATACAATGTGTTTATGCCAGTTTAGGTTATTCTCAAATGTGACACAAGATTAAAAGTGTCTTTGTTCTGCAAAACTTGGCCGCTCATAAGTAAAGGATGAGTATTGGACGACTCTTATCGCGACAAGTAACATGATTATGTTTTGGATGCATTAAAATGGACAACATTTTTGGCGCCTCAATCCAATTTTTTCTTAATAGTCCTGATCTAACCAAGAACACTTTGAGAATGGTATACCTTAATATATACAGGGTGTCTGAAAAGGTATGGTCATAAATGATAGGGGTGATAGAGTGACTTAAAATATATAAAAAAAGTTCTATAGCACTTTATTAGGCAGTTGCTCACCTTTTATGTTGGTATAAAAAAAAATTATAACGTTTGGACTGTTGCCACAATACCAATGATATTGGTTCAACTAAATAACATACAACACATACACATATGTGTGAATAAATTAATAAGGACAATGGAAGTCCGAAATTCTTCTTGTACTACTGAAACATTGTCTACCACATTCAGACAGACGTTTTTTAAATGGAACATCCTGTATATTTCAACATTTTTAAATGCGTGAGATAATTCTAAATAGTATCTACACACAGACACAGACAGTTTTAAAAGTTTTTTCGCCTACTTGATTTTTTAAAATCCATTTGTAATATTGCATTTAGGTAGCTATAATTCTTTATTAATGACCCAAGCAGCCAGCTGACGTCTCTTTTAGTCATTTTTGGTCATTTTTGGTTTGCAAAGACGTCATAAGATGACGACAAAATGATCTTAAAATGACCTCCCTAAGTCACAGACAAAAGACGTCCCGTTAATAACATCATAATAACGTCTTTAAGATAACGAAAAATTGACGCATATACTTTTTTCAAAAGCTAAAATGATAACAATATTTTATTAAAAAATGGAAATAGGATAAACTCCTTACTGCTTGCAATTTCCTTGCACTGCACGGTCGCATATTTCAGGACACTGTCCAACCTGGAGATGCAGATTTTTACATTAGCAGAAGGTATTTCTTTCAAAGCTTATTGAGATCACCAACCGCAGGTCGGTCCCGCTTCAACGACGTCAAAAACACGTCAGTAAAATGACGTCAAAATGACGTTATACTTTTTGTCAGATAACGTCTTATGACCAAAAATGACTAAATTATTACGTCAGTTTGCTGCTTGGAGACTTTATTCTTAATGTGATTGCAAATAAATTGGTATCGTTAGACTCGTCAAAAATCCCTTTTAATTTTTTTTTGGTGTATTAAATATAAAAACCTATAATTATTTGATCGCGATATAATACGCTATTATAGTACTCCATTGTAATGTACTTTGTCTGTGTCTTTGTACTTTGACAAACGCCATTTGTTCAGGTTCTATGCACAGTAAAGTCGAGCGTCCGGAAAAAATATTTTCAACCATGTCAGAAAAAGTACATTACCCAGCAACGCCTTTATAGTAAGAACATTTTAAAAGCGCAAATTCGGTATCCTTTAAAAATAATACAAAAAACATAAAAAAGGCCGCCTGTAATCGGACTATTTTATACAAAGGCGCCGCTATCCTTTATAGCAACGCGCCGATACACTATGGGATAGAAATCCATTATTTTGGCCAAAAAGCAACTTCGAAATTTTAATGGCTCATGCTGTGTATTTCAAAGTAGATACTCCAAACTACATGTACGCAAAATTATAAAATGATATGACGACTTCTATTGGGGTAATAAGAAACTTGAAAATGTATTTTAAGTAAACATAAATATACAACATTTAATCTACTTAGTTTATTATTAGCCTTGTTTACTAAAAAAGTAAAAGAGTTTAAATAATAAGAGCTATTGTTGTGTCTCCGATCCAGTCTCGCGAAGTCTCGCTACTTTTGTCAAAGATTTTTTTACCTTTTTCTTTATCAGTTTTTGTACTTACAATTGCCTTCCTACTTTTTGCTACTTCTGAGTGTAAGGACAGATACAAGATTTTTATAATTTACAAGGTTTTCCATTTTAAAATTTTATATTTTTTGTCCTACACTGTATATCCTAAAATATAAAAACATTCTGATGAAAGATATGGATTCTATAGAATCTACCCAACAAAACAGTGTTATTATTTATTTTATACGTTAAAAAATAAAAAAAGTTGTAAAGATGTATCTCTATTACGCTTCTAAGAATAATTTAAAATTATTTTTCAGATTTGTATGGTCATATTTCGGAAACTAATTGAGATAGACACATCAAATGTAGTATTTTTTTAAAGCATTTTAAAAGATTATTTTGGTGGTGATATAAATATTCAGGGTAGTCCATTAAAAAAAAATCATGCCTATTGTCGTACCCTGTATATTATATGAGATAATAATCATCGGATTACTGATTAGAATACTACCGAATTAAACAAGCTGACATTTTAGTTTATTTTGTACAATAAAAAATAATAATGTTAAGGGGGTGTAAATTTATAATGACATATAATAAGTTTTAGGTTTCCAAAAAGCATTTGTAATTATTTATAATATTTTTCCAGTAGAAAGCACCTTATTTTAAGTTAGATAGGTAAGTTTCAGAATTTTGACCAAAAAAATTAATTTCTATCCCATAGTGCGATGACCAGCTGCATCAACCGGCATATCATAAAAGAAATATAGCAAATGCGGCCGCGAAGACAAGCATGCCAATTTATTTGCTTTAAACTTTTTTGTGATATTTTTTTCATATCAAAGAGCACCTAATTTACATTTTTAAACTGTTCCTTCCATACCTACAGTAATTATGCATTTTTGGAGGTAAATAAACCTATTGAATATATGTACATTTTCGTCCGATCAAAGAAAAATATGGTTTAATTAACGTATGCAAAAAAAAAAAATGTTGCTACCCCTTTTTGGACACCTTGTATCTGGATGTGCATTTTGCTTATTGACCATTTCAATTAAAGTAAACATGCCTGAGCCGACGATAACAGTTAACACTCTAAAATATTGTCACATTTTTATTTTTAAGAGTCAGCTAAACATGTCGACCAAATGCAACGTCTGTGGTAAATTGTGTAGTATTTGCAAAACACAGGGTATGTAAACTGTGTAAATTCTATTCCAGCGCACACCGAAAATTTACCAAGTATAATCAAATTTGCCGGAGACGAAAAACATGACGAAACAGAATAATGCTCGAAATTTTAAAATTTAATTAATATTTAAATAACACAGTTATTGCATTAACTAAACACTCTCGAATATAAAACAAATTAATGTCAAAAACTTATTCAGTAATTAAAGTTTTGAGACAGTTGATAACTTAATTACAAATTAGTTTTAATTTTGAAAATTAAACATATAGATTTTTGTTTAAATAAGGTTTTAACTTTTCGTAAAACCTTCCTCTAATCAACAATTTATTGTTGAGATGATTTCAAGTCAGGTATTAGGGTAAAACATATTTAAGGATACTTAAGTTTTTTAGAAATGTGTATAGAGATGAATTAAGTATATTCAAATTTGCCGGAGACGAAAAACATCACGAAACAGAATAATGCTCGAAATTTTAAAATTTAATTAATATTTAAATAACACAGTTATTGCATTAACTAAACACTCTCGAATATAAAACAAATTAATGTCAAAAACTTATCCAGTAATTAAAGTTTTGAGACAGTTGATAACTTAATTACAAATTAGTTTTAATTTTGAAAATTAAACATCTAGATTTTTGTTTAAATACGGTTTTAACTTTTGTAAAACCTTCCTCTAATCAACAATTTATTGTTGAGATGATTTCAAGTCAGGTATTAGGGTAAAACATATTTAGGGATACTTAAGTTTTTTAGAAATGCGTATAGAGATGAATTAGGTATAATCAAATTTGCCGGAGACGAAAACATGACGAAACAGAATAATGCTCAAAATTTTAAAATTTAATTAATATTTAAATAACACAGTTATTGCTTTTACTAAACACTCTCGAATATAAAAATAAATTAATGTCAATAACTTATCCAGTAATTAAAGTTTTGAGACAGTTGATAACCTAATTACAAATTAGTTTAAATTTTAATAATTAAACGTCTAGATTTTTGTTTAAATAAGGTTTTTACTTTTCTTAAGACCTTACTCTAATCAACATTTAACTGTTTGGATGTCAACTCAGGTATTAGGGTAAAACACATTTGGGGATACTTAAGTTTTTAGAAATGCGTATAGAGATGTATTAGGTATATTCAAATTTGGCGGAGACGAAAAACATGACGTATATATTAAAGGGTATTAGGGTAAAACATTATTAAGGATACTTAAGGTTTCTTAGAAATGCGTATTAAGATGACTTGGGTATATTCAAATTTGCCGGAGAAGAAAAATTAGTTTGAATTTTAAAAATTAACATCTAGATTGTTGTATAAACAGGTTTTTAACTTTTCTTAACACCTTCCTTTTATGAACAACTTATTGTTAAGATAATAACAGGTCAGGCATTAGGGTAAAACATGGGTAATTAGGGATAATCAAGGTTTCTTAGAAATGCGTATAGACAGTGGCGGCAAGTACGTGGGTTCACAGGGCCCAATGCACCCAAAAGATGAAATGTATAGGTGCAATGCACCCATATGAAAAATAAAGATTTTAACATTTTTGCCTCTGTAAAGTGTTGTGTTGATGTGGGGTAAGGACTTTTTTTTGGCTCATCAACTTTTTATTTGGGGTAAGAATGGAATACTATTTTGGCCGGTTCTTCTGAAACAAAATAGAATGTGAAGGTGTGACCTTTTTTCGTCTTCAAATTTTTGTCACTTGGCACTGGCACCCATATGAAAACTCCAAACCCTCCGCGCCTGCGTATAGAGATGACTTAAGTATATTCAAATTTGATGTAGAAGAAAATATTACGAAACAACATAATTCTCGATATTTTAAAATTTAATTATTATTTAAATAACACGGTTATTGCATTAACTAAACACTTTCCGATATAAAACAACTTAATGTCGAAAACTTATTTAATAATTTAAGTTTTGAGACAGTTGGTAATTTAATTACAAATTGGTTTTAATTTTGAAAATATAAGACTAAGATTTTGATTTAAAAAGGGCTTTTACTTTTCGCAAGACTTTTCAATAAAAAGTAATTGTTAAGAAAATTACGGATTATTATTAGAATAAAAGATATTTACCGATTTAAAAATATTTTAGGTTTCTAAGAGATGCCTTAAGTGTAATAAAATTTAATTATTATTTAAATAACACGTTTTTTTTATCTTTGGACAAACCACGAAGGCTTAAAGCCTAAATACTAACGTACCGTGGGTGTCTTAAGCGAGGTAAGAGGGAGTTTTTTGACACGGGACTTAAATACTTGAAGATTTGGGGGAAGGAAAGACCTCCGCGGGTAGCAGGTTCCACATTCTAGAAACTCTAGGGATAAAAGAACGAACAAAGTGAGAAGTTCGGGGCCTGTCCAGTTGGACCGTATAGGGATGCATACGCGCGGAACCACGAGTTTCTCTGTTGAAAACCGTGAGTGGAGGAACTATACTGGACAATTCTTCAGAGCAGAAGCCATGGAAGTACCTATAAAAAGCGATAAATCCCCACAGCCCGACGATGGGCAAGAGAGGGAAGCCTTTCTGTAAGTGAAGGATCATTAATGAGACGAATAGCTCTTCTTTGAATAGAATCAAGAATGCTCAGGGTTGTTGGGGACGCCATGTCCCAGATAAGAGAACAATATTCCAAGGGAGGTCGGATTTGGGACACATATAAAGTGTATAAATTAGAAGCGGAAAAATACTTTTTGGCTCGAAAGAGAAATCCAATCTTTTTGAAGCTGCCGAGGCTATAGATACAATGGGTTTATGCCAGTTAAGGTTACTTTCAAATGTGACGCCCACGAGATTGAAGGTGTCTTTGCTCTGTAAAACTTGGCCGCTCATAAGTAGAGGATGAGTATTTGATTTCTCTTCTCTTTTCGCGACAAGAAACATGATTGTGTTTTGTATGCATTAAAGTGGACGAGATTTTTGGCGCCCCAATCCAATATTAAATTAAAATCCTGCGAAAGAGATATCTGCATCGCTCTGCGTTTATTTTCCAGGTAAGGTTTAGTGATGGGTTTAGGAACCTGAAAACTGGAGTGAAGGGTACTATCGTCGGCGAAACTATGAATGGAATTAGTTGTGGACGAGAGAAATATGTTTATTAATTTGTATATTTGTATACAATAAATATATATAGTATATATATAAATATTGTTCTAACATACAATTACTTACATATCCGAGCATTCCTGATTTCATTTAAAGAGAAGCTGTTCGCCTTATTAATGATTCCTTTCTTACAAAAATGCTTCTTCTCCCTGCCTATAGTGGGGCTGTAGGGAATGTAGCACTACAATTATGACCCAGTTTATTTTTTTTTTTTTGGATGACTATGGGTAAAAACATACTCTGTTGTTTAACGACTTTATAACGTACTTCATTTTTCGCTAAATCATTAAAGAACTTGTTTATTATCCCCTAATTAAATTTGATTGTTAAGCAACATCCCACATCGCCGCCATTTCCTAATCATAATAAAATATGTTGGATATTTGGGATCAATTAGAAGATCTATTTGCAGTAGTGCATTAGCTTACCAAACCCAATACTCATTTAGCTAAACAAATGGATATTGCAGAGTCAGAGTGGATAAAGCAGAGACAAAGGGTGGGGAATAAAATTACAGTGTCGGAGGTAAATATTTAAACTATACTCTTACCTAAAATAAAAATATTTATTTTTTAATATTTTAAAGTTTAAATTCCTAATAATAATAATAATAATAAGAAATCTTTTTATTCAGAAGAATAAATGGCGCCACAAAAAGCCAATAGTGTATAGAAGGAACAGTTTAAAAATGTAAATTCGGTGCTCTTTGATAAGAAAAAAATCACAAAAAGTTTAAAGCAAATAAATCGGCATGCTTGTCTTCGAGGCCGCCATTGCTATATTTCTTTCATGATATGCCGTTTGATGCAGCTGGTCATCGCATATGGGATAGAAATTCATTTTTTGGTCAAAATTCTGAAACTTACCAATCTAACTTAAAATTAGGTGCTTTTTACTGGAAAAATATTATAAAATGCTTTTTGAAAACCTAAAACTTATTATATGTTATTATAAATTTACACTCCCTTAATATTATAATTTTTATTGTACAAAATAAACTAAAATGTCAGCTTGTTTGGTTAATTCGGTAGTATTCTAATCAGTAATCCGATGATTATTATCTCTCAGGGTACGACAATAGGTATGATTTTTTCAAATGAAATACCCTGAATATTATATCACCACCAAAAAAATATTTTAAAATGCTTTAAAAAAATACTACATTTGATGTGTTTATCTCAATTAGTTCCGGAAATATGACCATCCAAATCTGAAAAATAATTTTAAATTATTCTTAGAAGCGTAATAAAGATACATCTTCAGAACTTTTTTATTTTTTAACGTATAATAAAAATAAAATACACTCTTTTGTTGGGCAGATTCTGTAGAATCCATATCTTTCCTTAGAATGCTTGTGTGTAGGACAAAACATATTAAATTTTAAAATGGAAAACCTTGTAAATTATAAAAAAATCTTGTATCTGTCTTTACACTCAGAAGTAGCAAAAAGTGGGAAGGCAATTGTAAGTACAAAAACTAAAGAAAGAGGTAAAAAATCTTTGACAAAAGTAGCGAGACTTCAGCGAGACTGCATCGGAAACACAACAATAGCTCTTATTATTTAAACTCTTTTACTTTTTTTAGTAAAAAGGCTAAAAATAAACTAAGTAGATTAAATGTTGTATATTTATGTTTACTTAAAATACATTTTCAAGTTTCTTATTACCCCAATAGAAGTCGTATATCCTTTTATAATTTTGCGTACATGTAGTTTGGAGTATCTACTTTGAAATACACAGCATGAACCATTAAAATTTCAAAGTTGCTTTTTGGCCAAAATAATGGATTTCTATCCCATAGTGTATCGGCGCGTCGCTGTAAAGGATAGCGGCGTCTTTGTATAATATAGTCCGATTGCAGGCGGCCTTTCTTATGTTTTTTTGTATTATTTTCAAAGGGTACCGAATTTTCGCTTTTAAAATGTTCTTACTATACATAATGTAACAAACTATGAGAAAAATACAAAAATAGTTATAAAATTTAAACACTTAGTAACATTAAAAACATACCCTAAACATTTAATTAACAATTAAAACTTAATATTAATGGCAGACACATTAAAATTAGTGGTTTAAAAATTTAGCTGTGGTATATGGTTCTATATTGAAAAACTGGATTTTTATACAATTTAAAACTGTTCAGAACTTTTACTTCATTAGGAAGGAAATTTTTAAAAAAATATACACGAATATGTAGTGAACTTTTTCGTTGCGGCAAAGAATGAGAGATATGGGTAGTGCTGTAACGTCATGCGGTATTAACGTAAGCGCTATTATGACAGTTAAGTTATGCGCGATTCGATTTTTACCGTCTCTGGTGGTAATAACGTTACCGCATGGAGTAATTTGCGGGCTGATAACGCCGCGTGCTATTTAAAATAGCAAATATAATTGCCATGCGCACAATATTTTTCTTTGTTTATTTTTTAAGGTTATATTATTTATTTCGATGATTTCTACAAATATTTTTGTAATAGAGCCAAGTAAAGTTAAACTACTAATCTTTGATAAAGTCTTGCTTTTTATTTTTGGATAAATGTTGCAGGTGGAAAAGAAACGCAAAGGTTAAGATTGTCGGCCGACAATGACCTGGCTTTCTGAAAGAATGTCTTAGTCAAAATTCATCTGGAAAAGTGGGAAAATTTAATGTAAAATGTGTTTGAAATAACGGGAAAAACTTTAGTATTCGCACATTGAAGGATCATTTGTTTTTGATTTTGTAAATTTGCAGACAGGTGTAATTAACCGTTTGTAATACGGCGTTTTCCATATCTCTAAAAACAAACACTAAATACCGTATGCGGTATTTAATTAGCGCTTTACGTAAATAACGAACGCAGGCGGTAACCAAAGTACCCATATCTCTCTAATATCCATTATTTATTTCCTTATTTTAAATTAGCCCGCAAATAAATTGGTATCGATAGGTTCTTCAAAAATTATTTTTCTTAAAAGTGCTTATCTAAATATGGTTGCCATTTGAAAAATAATAGTTAGACAAACGAAAATATAATTTTTAAAACTGTTTAATTCCTATATTTTATACCAATTGAACAAAACAAATTTTGCTGTATTTTAAGATCACTGGGTCCTTAGATTTATTAAGTTTAATTGTGGCCACCTAGATGCAATATTATAAATGGCTCTATAAAAACTAAGAGAACGTAAAAAGTTATTAAAAATGTCACATTCTGATTTAGAGTTGTCTTAAAATTCAAATTCATTAAGCCAGAACTGACTGGAAAGTAAAAAATATGCGAAGACTCTTCTCTTCATATACCATTTACCAATACCTACTAGGTCACATTTTGTTATGTTTAATACTCTAAAAGGTATGGCTTGTGTAAAAAATGTGTTGACGGCCGGTTTACAAGATAATGATAGCTTTGTTCGCGGGTCTAGTAATGAACCGATTCTGAACCAGAACCGAACTGGTTTAGAATTGTTTTAAAGCGCATGGCTAGTTATTTATTAGTTCGGAATTTTTATTTACCGCGAACGATTTTCTATACAGCTGAGGATGTATTCTAACCTAGCCTTTTGGTTAGAATTTTTTATGGTTAAATTGAATACTATCCAAAAAAAATTAAATTTAAACAAAAAGGTAAATTGTTGTACTGTCGAATGCCACTCGAGGTCTCGTCGGCGGAAGACGAGGGATTCCCTGCCTCCTCTCGTTTTTAACATAAATTCCTATGTGTATTTAACTAAAGATAAAAATTTAAACAACAAGAAATGGCAAAATCTTGTAATATTATCTATATTTTTTAATTAAATCTTTATTTATTTTATTGCATACATACATTCACGGTTTATTTCTGTACCACAAAATCAGAAAACAGCTGACCATATCGACAATGCGCATGAAATTCCGAACTGAACTTTTAGTTCCAACAAAAATAACAGGACTGCTAATCAGCTTACGAACCGGTAACAAACTGATTCCATTGTAACCCGCGAACACAGAACTGTTACTAAAAATTTTCACTGCGCATGCGAATAGTCCCAGAACCGGTTCAGAATCGAACCCGCGAACAAAGCTAATATTACAAAAACAGAAATATTTCTTCCTAAAAATTTAGTTCTTTTAAACTGCAGTTAATATGAATGATACGTGATTATAACAATTAAGGTGGTTTCTCAAAAGTACCTCCAAGGGATTGGTACTGGAAGTTTTTAAAATAATAATAATTTAGAGGTACTAAAATGGACAGATCATGAGTTTCTTAAACGAGTTTTAATTTTAAATCCTGAAAAATAAAAATTTATATTATCATTTGGTTCTTTTTTAAATCAGGCTTGGCGATTAAGCAATTAAATTAAAAATGAAATAGAAATTCATGAATTCTCTTATAATTCAAAAAAAGTAAATTATTTTATTATTTTTTTCTGATTCAGAAATAGACACTACTATTTTTTAATCGAATTTTGTTTATATAAGTGAATCAATCACTAGTACTGTTTAACAGCGAATAAATTTCTGTCATCCAAACTGGTTGTTAAAATTGATGGAATGTTAAACTTTATTATCAGTAAAAGTCTTTGTTGTTGGCTTTAATGTAATATTTTCAGAAAATAGTCCAGCTATATATCACCAGACCTACAAATTTAAATCGATTAAACTATCCAAATATTTTTTGCAAGATTGTCTTGGCAAATAGTTTCATGGACAATAATTTTAAAAGACCTTGACCGCTTTGCGGTCTCCTGTTTTTATTATATTATTGTACATTCAACTATTTTTCAAGTAAAATCTAGTTCAAAATATGTCAGATAGTTTAATTTAAAAAATTTATAAGTCTTATGATTATAATATATGATAATACAATCTCCGCCTATGAATGCATTTTAAAAAGAGCCATAATATGTATAAGAGAGAAAATCCACCAAATCCATCCATACACTGAGTAACATGAAGAGATTTAGCAACGAAGTATATGGCGGAGTCCAATCAATACAGTCAGATTGAGTAAGTCAAATTACATAGATAATACCCCAGTCATTTTAGTCAAATTAAAGGGTCAATCTCGGAATCTCCCGGAACAAGCTAAATATCTGTACATACCTTTATTTTTATACAAAAATACTATCCTTAAAATCCCCTGTGATATCGTGTAAGGAACTTAAAATATGACAGGTCAAATGTCAAAAAAAAATAGTTTTTTGAGAATATCTCGTTTTCTTTAATTTTAATTGCATTTATATCTATAAATAAAGTTGTAGAACGAAAAATTCTTTACAAATTTAATTCCAAGCATTTTCTTGTCAGACCGACGGATCCGATAATAGAGGGCGCAGAGTGTAAAATACTTTACTGTATGTACATACCTTAGCACCCAATTAATCGTGATTTTTAGTCTAATATGTCATCTTTTTACCTAAGTATTTGCTAAATATCATGATTGATAAAGTCACAGCCTTCTTAAATTCTAAGCCGTAAAGGAGAAATCTGGCAACACAGCACAGTAGGAATGTCAAGTAATGTTTAGAAGTAAACAGAAACAAGTTTAAACGTTTGCTTAAAAGGTTTTTTCTGTTATTAAAAGTTAAATCGTTGCGTGTATTTATTATATAAGGAAAAAATAAATAATCAATTGTTATATTTAAAAAATAGGACCAGTGGCAATATGTCAATCGTTGTTTTCACGTTTAAATGTGCGCGTATAATTGGTGCGTATGGCATACATTATGGCACGAACGTGTTGCGTTTCGGGCTACAAAACGAATTACCCAAGTTATATTAAAACGGAGGGTTATCAAACAACATTTTATTTCCCCATAAACGATGAAATTAGGAAAGCCCGGTTGTACGCTATTGACCGGATAAGTGTTTTTTAATTGAAAGTAAAAGTAGTACCTATACGGTAAATGGACAAATATATTTTACGGGCTACTAATTAAGTAAGTGTGCAATATCCTAAGGACTATATCAACTAATGCGCATAAATATCCTGGTAAGTTCACCAAAAAATATTATTTATATAGATATTCTGAAAGTTATTTACCTAAGGCGGTTTTAGGGTAAATATAGTGAAAAACCTTATCGTTTGTTATTTTAAAGCGCATCTTATGTAATACGCTATATTATTAAGCTTTTATATTTATAACTAAACACACATGCTTTCAATTCATTTTAAGTATTGCTAGTATTTCTAAATAATAAATGTTTAGTTAACTTTAAAAAGCTACATTGGTCTCTTCGCAAAAAATGCATAAAGCGGGGTAGAAAACATCATAACCATTTGAAATTTTTAAATCCTTACCAACAAATTTGTATAAGGCAGAAAAGTTCCTGATAAGTTTTGCAGACACATTATTGCATTTTAGGGCAACTATAGTATTTAAAATTATAGCTATATGTTGTCTAAAATATCAAAAAAACAAATATTAATACCCATATTTTGTTTAAAACACTTAAAAAAATAATTATATTTAGTATGTAATCTATTAGGAACTTATTTCAATATTCCTACTGTACAGTGTTTTTTGCAACGTTGCCTTTCTTACTTCACGGCTCAGAGTTTAAGAAGGCTGTGATAAAGTGCTTTACAGTTTGCGCCCTCTATTATCCGATCCATTGGTATGACAAGAAAATGCTTGGAAACAAATTTGTAAAGAATTTTGTGTTCTACAACTTTTATAATAATAATTACAAATGCAATTAAAAGTTAAGGGGAAACGAGATATTCGCAAAAAACTTCTTTTTCGACATTTGACCTGTCATATTTAAGTCTAAGTTAATTGGGCTATAATTTCAGCAATGTAATAGTGTACACTGTTAAAATATGTTTATTAGACAAACCAACCTGATGATAATATCAATACAATTGATCAGAGTAAATAATATTATGACAGCAGTTATTAGTATTAGATTGTTTGTAAACGTACATGATATTATGTAGGGAATAAAGACGTGTATTGATTCAATTTAGGGTAAATAACAGAAATAAATATGTTTTATTAAACTTTTTAAATAAATTTTATATGTTGCAGGTAATTATTTAAGATTGTAGTTAAAATTTATGGGGTCTAGTTGAAAAGTGTACAATCTCCAAAATTATATTTTCGTGTTATATCTAATAAAAAATAATCAAAGACTCTATATACATTGAATGGAATTTGGTCTTTCTTAACTTTGAACACTCTGTCATAGATGTAGTTATTGCCTAAAAAGTAATTTATTTAAATTTAGCGTAGAAAAATTTATCTTTTGGCTCATTTATTTTACTGTGTAAATGGAAATTGTGTCCTTTGAAACTAGGCGCCGTATTTATTGTATGGTTCTGACAACTATCACATCATTAAATTGCATTAAATCTCAAATAAGAAAGTTTTTTTCCATCATTGGTTTCTAGACATATCAAGAGATTTTAACTGTGATTTCACCAGTATCGCTTTTAGACAAATTTTATTTAGATTGCAATACATTGATTTTATTTCCGTAAGTTATATTAAAGATTTAACATAAGAATTACAAATTTTTATAATACAAGATATTTCTAAAAGATTTTTTCTGAAGCTAAAATATGACTATCTAACTCGACTTACTTTACTCCAAAAGTGGATGATTTTTAAAGATACAGGATGACAAATATATTATGATTTTTGATTTTTTTATAATTAATACACCACCACAAAAATAAAAAGTTGAACTAAAAGGACTAGACCATGGTATCTTTCCTAAAAAATATACAGGGTGTTCCATTTAAAATATCAAAGTTTATATTACTTCCGGTTAAACCGGAAGTAATACACAGATGCTATTATATCTTAAATTGGCATCTAGGGATACCATATACCGCCTCTAAATTTACAAAATATACGATGACACTGAAGAAAATAAATTGCAGGATAGTAATTTCGTTGTCACCCGGTATACGTACAATTTAAACAGTGTTTAGAATGTTATTTTCTCAATAATAGCCACAATTCTCTAAGATTAAATAAATATGACACAAAAAATAAACTGAATATATCTGGTGTTGAATGCCGTTTAAATTTCTTAGCCATCATGACTTTTAGCGTTTATCGGCGTCTTGAAGCTCATAAAGGTTTTCTTCTTGGATTTTACAGGCTTATATGACGTTCATTTTGCCCTAAAAATATCAGCAGTCCAAAGTCCTAATTTATTTTCAGTTAGAACCAAAATGACCTTTTAAAATGGCAGATGTCGTTGATAATCAAACATAAGTTGTTTAGGTTTACGATACCTATAGCAGATTTTCGATGTAATAAAGTAAAATATCGCAATGTTTTTCGCAAAATTTTGAAAAGGAATATATCTCATTATACCGGGTATTTTCTTGAGAAGTGTTAAAAGATTTTAAAATCTTGTTTGGATGTATGGTTGGATAGTATGCAGTTTTTTGATGTTTCAGATTTTATGTAACACATCCGGTTTATTCGAAAGTCCTCCCAACTTTGCTACTTTAAATGGAACAAACTATTTTTTTTTAATTATTTTTACAGGCAATTCCAAGAAAAAAACATGCCATATGTTAATTACCTTTTGAGAAAACGGCGTTTGAAAATGTGGTGTAACCTGACAAGTGAAGTACTTCGATTTTGTATTAAGATATTAAGGGAGGTTTTGCATACTAATAGATTTGTAGCTATGTTTAAGAAATAATTAATTTTATGGTTTGGTTTCACATCAAATTTAGGCGAATTACCAAACATTCTACGGTAGTAACAGCGGCACTAATGTCTTTTAAATAACAGGACTTGGTGACAAATTTAATAAATAAAACGTCAAAACTAAACTCTGTTAAATGCAGTGTTAAATATCGATTTATTTTGGTTATAATTGGTTAAACACTTAAATTAGATGCTAGTTGCTTTTACGGTTCTTAAAATTAAAATAATCGTCAACCAAAAAATTTCTATTCTGTACACTCTTTAGTTTAATTTTCTAATTCTCCGCGTTTAAATCTCATAGTTTTAAAACAACAAAACCTTATTAAATACAAGCTAATTTAGTCAAGTCGACAAAACAAATGTCGTCTGACAAGATAGTTTTCCAGGTGACCGACTTAACTCCCCGAATTCAAGCCCCAAAATTAACCAAAATGCCTGCGTTGTTATTGCGGTGTTGCCACCCCTAAATTAGAAAATTACACTGCCTCAGTTTGCCAAGTCGATGAATAGTTTCTCCCTAATTTAATTATCCGTTTTTGAGATGCCCGGCATAGTTGGCGAAACAGTTGAAAATTATAGACTTTTGATGTTATGTATGGTTATTTAACTTAGTTTAAAGTATTTGTATTAAGGATATTTGCAGATAAATTATGCTTGAATAACGTTAATGTTATAACATTCTTTAGCGATGTGGTTTATTCTAAAATATTATTTTTATTTATTAAACAGCAAGACTGAATGGGTGGTGCCTTTTCGTTGACATTGCAGAGTATAGCAAAATCTAAAAGAAATAAAACAAATCTGTAAAAGTAAACAGTGACTAACTTGATTCGTTTTGGAAATATAGGGTGTTTCTGAAATTTTGTCAATTTGGCCAGGCATCTGTAACTTGCTTGATATTAGAGATGGAAAAAATTTGTAAATAGGAAATTTTAAGGTGTTTTTATTTATTTTTCATTGGCTTTAAATTTTAAGTTGTGACACAAAGTTGAGATTTTTAAAATAAAACACCCTGTATATTTCTTTTTTTTTATCTTTAGACAAACCACGAAGACTTAAAGCCTAAATACTACCGTACCGTGGGTGTCTTAAGCGACGGTAAGAGGGAGTTTGTTGACACGGGACTTAATTAAATACTTGAAGATTTGGGGGAAGTAAAAACCTCCGCGGGCAGCAGGTTCCACAATCTAGAAACTCTAGGGATAAAAGAACGAACAAAGTGAGAAGTTCGGGGCCTGTCCAGTTGGACCGTATAGGGATGAATACGCGCGGAACCACGAGTTTCTCTGTTGGGAACCGTGAGTGGAGGAACTATACTGGACAATTCTTCAAAGCAGAAGCCATGGAAGTTCCTATAAAAAAGCGATAAATCCCCCACAGCCCGACGATGGGCAAGAGAGGGAAGCCTTTCTGTAGGTGAAGGATCATTAATAAGACGAATAGCTCTTCTTTGAATAGAATCAAGAATGCTTAGGGTTGTGGGGTCGCCTTGCCCCAGATATGGAAACAATATTCCAAGGGAGGTCGGATTTGGGACACATATAAAGTGTATAAATAAGAAGCGGAAAAATACTTTTGGCTCGAAAGAGAAATCCAAGCTTTTTGAAGCTGCCGTGGCTATAGATACAATGTGTTTATGCCAGTTAAGGTTACTTTCAAATGTGACGCCCACAAGACTGAAGGTGTCCTTGCTCTGTAAAACTTGGCCGCTCATAAGTAGAGGATGAGTATTTGACGACTCTTCGCGACAAGGAACATGGTTGTGTTTTGGATGCATTAAAATGAACGAGATTTTTGCGCCCCAATCCAATATTAAATTAAGATCCTGCAAAAGAGATATCTCCATCGCTCTGCGTTTGTTTTCCAAGTCAGGTTTAGTGATGGGTTTAGAAACCTGAAAACTGGAGTGAAGGGTACTATCGTCGGCGAAACTATGAATGGAATTACTTGTGGACGATAGAAGGTCGTTGATGTGAAGAAGAAACAATGTTGGTGCCAGAACTGAGCCCTAAGGGACTCCAGCATTTACTTAGTGAAAGCTTGAAGAATGGCCTTCCATAATAACTGATATACGTCGATCAGATAGATAACTAGAGAGCCAAGTAAAGAGTTAAGTTGAAAGACCATAGGAAGGAAGTTTATTAAGAAGTGCGGCATGCCAGACCGTCAAAAGCTTTGGATATATCAAGAGCACCGATCAGGGACTCACTCAAGAGACTTATTCCAACAGTGTGATACGAAGGAAAGAAGATCTGCTGTAGATCTTTTGTGGCGAAATCCATACTGCCTGTCATGCAAAATTTTGTGTTTTTCTAAGTACTTAAGAATTTGAGAATTAATTAATTTAAAAGGTCCTCTTAAAAGCTATAAGATATACCACATTTAATTTATATATTTTTAATAGTTTCGAAAATGTGTTTTTTTTTATATAAAGCACCTTGTATATTATATTATTAAAGTTGGTATATTTAATTCTTATAGCTTTGAAAATATGATTATGTAAATCTAAATAAAATAGTAGATATAAAGATAAAGTGGATTATGATATCGATAAAAAGAGAATTTTATAACAGTGGTAGCAAAATACTTATGTTTTAAATTTACCTTGGTTTATTTTAATGTCTAGATGGTGTTTTAATAATACCAATTTCTTTTAATAACCCTGCTGTCTTAAAGAATGTAAAATGGTGATTACAGGGCAGTAAACTTTATAAGAGATAATTTTTCATATAAAACAAGTAACAGTGAGCATTCGTTGATGAAAAGGACATTTAACGTTAAGAGCAGTCTTAAAACATTTAAAGTAACTTTTACGATGTTATAAAAAAGGCATATAATTCAGTATAGTGGTCTTTAAAACTTATTAACGGCTTATATAAAAATACTTTACATTTTTTTGCAGGAAAATGCATAATTTACAAGGGTTTTTTCGAATTTAATTAAGTGTGAATTGATTAATACTGGAAAGGTAAAGGTAAAAGTGTATTACCTTAAAGATTTGTTTTTATAAGACAGTTTTGTGAAAATAAAAATGCTTTTAGAATGGATTAAAAATGTGCCTGTTGTAGATAATGTAACCAAAAATAAAATTATTACTTGTAATTTTTAGTAGTTTTTTAATTGTAATCTGCAATAAGCAGGGCACTTTTAATAGTTTTAACAATAAAACCAAAAAGATCCACATTAAATACGTCTCACGTATGTATACAGGGTCATCCAAATTAAGTGTCCGTTATTGGTAACTTCGTTATTATTTGAAATACGAAATAGTTTAAATTAGCAAACTAGTAGCATTTTGTAGTCTCCTTAAGACTAAAGATTAGAAAAAACAATTGACAATCAGGTTTTTGAGTTGTACAGCAAAATACCGTTTTTTAAATGAAACACCCTGTATATTTTATCACCATTAAAAAGATCTTTTAAAACCCTTAAAAAAGTCCACATATGATATATCCAATTTTTCATGGTTTCCCTGTATATTACATTACCAATAAATAGATATTTAAATATTGATATGCCTATCTCTTATAGTTTTGGAAATATGGCCATTCAAATCTAAAAATTACGTTAAATTTCCATTATATCACAGTTTTAAGCTATAAGCAATAAGGTTTAGTGTCAGAAATAAAACTACTACTAACTACTAAATATCTACTATCATTCAGATTTAAATGGCTATATTTCAAAAACTAAAAAAATAGGCACACCAAATGTGGTATTGTCTTAAAGCTCTTTAAAAGATCTTTCCAATAATAATATCATATACAGGGTGTTTTATATAAAAATCCAGTTTACTATGCAACTCCTGAGGATCGCCATATTTCCGAAACTATTAAAAATTGGAAATATTACACACGGACTTTTTTAAAGGATTTTGAAAGAACTTTCTAATGGTGATAAAATATATAGGGTGTTCCATTTAAAAAGGGGTATTTTACTCTATAACTCAGCAACCCGATTGTTAATTATTTTTTCTAATCTTTAGTCTTAAAGAGCGTAAAAAAGCTACTAGTCTGCTAATTTAAACTGTTTCATATTTTGAGTAATAACGAAGTTACAAATGACACTTAATTTGGATGACCCTGTATATGTATTATGAAGAGCTATTCTACTGTTATAACAACATAATAAAAATTAAAACATTACTTTTAAAGAAATAAATTATTATTGCATTTTTATTATAAAATATATATTTTTATTACTCAACGAGGCGCGTTCAAGGGATCAGTTCACGTCTGACAGCTTCGTAAAAAACTAATTTTATTAATAGACTATCATATATAATTTCAACCGGAAGCCCCTAAATCTATGTTATCGAAAATGTTTAGAGGTTGCAAATATCACTGAGTAAGTTTAGCTTTTAATTTTTTATATACCGAAATAAAACCAATTATTTTACATTAAAGAATTCATTATTATTATTATTTTTAAAGAAATCTTTTAATTTTTCTTTATATTATTGCAACAGCAGAATAAGTCTTTCTAATATACAGGGTGATTTAAAAATCGATCACAAAAGTTAAGGGGTTAATTCTACTTGACAAAATAAGGGTTGAGATTCATATATTTTTTTCAAAATGTCATTTGTTTTCGAGTTACAAGCCGTTAGTGTTCAATTTTTATTTTGGTTTTTCGCCATATTGCATTTATTTTTTAACCAATCCATTTGATATTTGGGACACAAATCGATCTTTGCAGATTCTAAAATTTTAAGACAAAAGTACTTTTTTTAAATACCGCCAGAGGGCACTTTACCTAAAACTTAAAATTTATTTACATCATAACTTTTTTATTTTGACAGATATCGCAAAGCTGGGGACGGCATTTTATAGACAATCGAAAAACTTAAAAATAAGGTACTCTTTATTAAAGTCGATATACCTCACCGTTTAAGCACCAATAGACATCAAAGTTTTCATCAATTTCAATCAAATTACCTACATACATACAGGGTGTCCAGTAACTTAACCGACAAACTTAACCAAACGAACCTACAAAAAAAAAATACGAAAAAAACTTCATATAAACAAATGTTCTAAACGTCTTAGTTTTGAACTACGGGGTGTTAAAAATTTAAAAAAAAATAAGTTTGTCGGTTGAGTTACTGGACATTCTGTATGTATGTAGGTAATTTGATTAAAATTGACGAAAACTTTGATGTCTATTGGTGCCTAAACGGTGAGGTTTATCGACTTTAATAAAGAGTACCGTATTTTTTAAGTTTTTGATTGTGTATAAAATGGTGCCTCCAGCTTTGCGATCTCTGTCAAAATAAAAAGTTATGATGTAAATAAATTTTAAGTGCCCTCTGGCAATATTTAAAAAAGTACTTTTGTCTTAAAATTTTAGAATCTGCAAGGCTCGATTTGTGTGCCAAATATCAACTGGATTGGTTAAAAAATAAATGCAATATGGCGAAAAACCAAAATAAATATTGAACTTTGACGGCTTGTAACTCGAAAACGAATGACATTTAAGAAAAATTATATGAAGCTCTACCCTTATTTTGTCAAGTAGAATCACGTCCTTAAGTTTCGTGATCGATTTTTGAATCACCCTATATAAGAAGTTTAATTTTCCTAAAATATTTATTAAGCATCTTTATTCTGAAGGAAAGCCAAAAATATTTGGTAGAAACATAATATATTCTTTTTATTTTAATTTTTTCGCGATCTCTCCCTAGTGGTGGACTTTTGACCTTATGTTTATACAGCAAATTATCCTTTACTTTAAACAAGAAATAATCTTCTAAAATTGTTTGCATTTATTTAGGAACGACCTTTTTTTTATCTGTTTGACAGTCCACGAAGTCTAAAGATGTATCAGATTATTCTTCTGTTAAAATGTACATTTAATGTCCTTTCTAATAATTTTGGGCTGGTAAAGTACAAAGAACAGGCAAAATTCCTTGACTAACTTCTTTTATTTACTCTTCCTTACTTCGAAATGGCCTTTAAAATAAACTGTGTAATGCTCAATATCTTTAAATTTCATTTAATTATCTTTCAACGGCATCGAATTGGTCGTGAACACTACCAAGCTTGTCTCAAAACAATCGGCAATCGTCGCTAATCTCGCTCCTGCCCAATTTATGCCTCTGGCTGGCCAAACGCCATCCACAAAAGGCAAAAACATGTGTAGACTGGCTTGATAAGCTCTAATGAACCAATATACATAGCAAAATCGGAATTAACATCTTTAAAGGGCGGTGTTTAATGAGTTCGATTTGTATTTTGCAATTGATACTAAAGATAGG